>CM038724.1:22164380-22366880 GCA_021613375.1 Megaleporinus macrocephalus
GTCTCTCTCTGGTTGGGGCTGGGGTGAATGTTGTAAGTGTTCTGTCTCTCTCTCTCTCTCTCTCTCTCTGTCTCTCTCTGGTTGGGGCTGGGGTGAATGTTGTAAGTGTTCTGACTCTGTCTCTCTCTCTCTGTGTCTCTCTCTGGGGTGAGTGTGGTAAGTGTTCTGTCTCTCTCTGGGGTGAGTGTGGTAAGTGTTCTGTCTCTCTCTGTCTCTCTCTCTGTGTCTCTCTCTGGGGTGAGTGTGGTAAGTGTTCTGTCTCTCTCTGGGGTGAGTGTGGTAAGTGTTCTGTCTCTCTCTGTCTCTCTCTGTCTCTCTCTCTCTCTCACACACAGTTTCTCTCTGTCTCTCTCTCTCACACACACTATCTCTATCTGCCTCTTACTATCTCTGTCACTCTCTCCCTCTTTCTGTCTCTCTGGTTGGGGCTGGGGTGAGTGTTGTAAGTGTTCTCTCTCTCTCTGTCTCTCTCTGGGGTGAGTGTTGTAAGTGTTCTGTCTCTCTCTCTCTCTCTCTCTCTCTCTCTCTCTCTGTCTCTCTCTGGTTGGGGCTGGGGTGAATGTTGTAAGTGTTCTGACTCTGTCTCTCTCTCTCTGTGTCTCTCTCTGGGGTGAGTGTGGTAAGTGTTCTGTCTCTCTCTGGGGTGAGTGTGGTAAGTGTTCTGTCTCTCTCTGTCTCTCTCTGTCTCTCTCTCTGTGTCTCTCTCTGGGGTGAGTGTGGTAAGTGTTCTGTCTCTCTCTGGGGTGAGTGTGGTAAGTGTTCTGTCTCTCTCTGTCTCTCTCTCTGTGTCTCTCTCTGGGGTGAGTGTGGTAAGTGTTCTGTCTCTCTCTGGGGTGAGTGTGGTAAGTGTTCTGTCTCTCTCTGTCTCTCTCTGTCTCTCTCTCTGTGTCTCTCTCTGGGATGAGTGTGGTAAGTGTTCTGTCTCTCTCTGTCTCTCTCTGTCTCTCTCTCTGTGTCTCTCTCTGGGATGAGTGTGGTAAGTGTTCTGTCTCTCTCTGTCTCTCTCTGTCTCTCTCTCTGTGTCTCTCTCTGGGATGAGTGTGGTAAGTGTTCTGTCTCTCTCTGTCTCTCTCTGTCTCTCTCTCTGTGTCTCTCTCTGGGATGAGTGTGGTAAGTGTTCTGTCTCTCTCTGTCTCTCTCTGTCTCTCTCTCTGTGTCTCTCTCTGGGATGAGTGTGGTAAGCTGCTGCTGGTCACTGTAGATGTGAATAGTGTTTCGAGAGCTGAGAGGCTGTTTGGGTTTCTGCTCTGCTGCGTGTTCAGTTGTGTAAAGGGAGGAGCTGCAGTGTTTCTGTGTTGTATTTGCTGGAGCTGCTGAATATCAGTGACTGTCTGTGGGTGTTTTATTTCTATTCCTGTATATTTTAATGCTTATGTATTGTATGTTTTGTTATGTTTGGGGACGACGGAGGGGACTTTTTTTAATACTCTGTGATCTTTCTTCTAATGTTCTCTTCTGCTTTATTAAAATACATCACAGCTACGATCTAATCAAATGACTTCTTCTTCCCTGCATGGTGAGAAGAACAGACAGGTGTGGTTGTATTTACAGTGTTACCTGTAGCGTTTCAAATAATGGGATTTCATTAGTGGCGATGTAGCAGGCTTTGTTTTTCTCAAGTTCATATTCGGGCAGCTGATAACAACAACCATACGTAAACAAATGAGGTGAATCTGCTCAGGCTATGAATGATTGTGTGGTAATGCAGGGATGAAGTCTTCTGAAGTTACTGACCTACACAGGAGCTAAAGGCACTCCTGAATATGAAAGAATGTGTTTACACAGAGTTTCTAGTTTATTAGGTACCTGTACCTGCATACATTGGCTATTTGTTTAGAAACACCAACCAGATAGAACCTGTGGCTAAAAACCGAAGGAGGAAAAGAAGACGCCTAGCTTAATACAGCTCGTCACATATTGATCCTTCCACCAATCTGTTTCTTCAGCCAATTTATACACCTGACAGCAGAGATGCAGCAGCGCAATGAGACAGCACAGTGATGATGCACTATATGTATGTATATATGTATATTAGTGCTGTCAAGCTATTAAAACAAAATAATCGTATTCATTATGAGCTCTGTGATTAATTAATCTAAATTCATCACTTTTTGCTATGAAAGTATTTAAACATTACAAGTCAAATGAATTCTGCAGATGAGTTAATCAGTGAAGGGTGCAGTCACACACTGTGATTGCTAACTGGCATCCAGTGATCTCCAGTCAGCGCAGTACACGTCTAACTTCGATTTCCTTTCCGTGTCGTAGAGTTGATGAATTTTACCCTAACGCTCAATAGACCCTCAATCCTCTACCATTCAAACTGGTCTACAGTCCATAGCAGTCCATTCTGCAGTTGATTTGGAAGTCGGTCACTGTGCAGCTAGGTGGGTTGGTAGGCAGGTACTTTATTGATTCCAGAGTGGAAATGCAAGGCATCCAGTAGCCATTCCACAAATACACGAGGTAAGACAAAACAAGACAGTTACAACAAAAATAGAATATAAAATAAATAGAAACAGTCTCAGGGTGTGTATGTGAGAGTGATGCAGTAGTGCAATTAACCAGCGTAAACGGTGTAGACCACGTCAGTAGTGCAAATACTAAGTTATAAAAAGCAGCAATAAAAAGCAGCAGCACTATTTATATTTATAGACTGTATACATGATGTATAATAAATACCTTGCGTTGAGATCATATATTTCAGACTTAAAGGTAAATGTGTCATTAAGGTGGCCAAGTAGTGCGGTTTCATTTGCCTGTATCATGTTATAGTGACCGAAACAGCTAACGATGCACAGGGTTAGAGGTCACCGAGGAAGACGATTTGATCATTTGACAGCCCTAATATATATATATATATATATATATATATATATATATATATATATATATATATATATATATATATATAATTAAATATATTTAATTAAAGCACTGTTTAACACGTTCTGCACATCTGTACAAACAAAGGTGAAATCTCAGCACTCCCGACTTTAAACACCTTCCTGCGTCCCTGCTGAAAGGCTAGACCTGGAGCAAAGTCCAGTGATCTGTCTCAAGTTAAAGCATCAACCCTCTCTTCACTGCAGAGCAGCGCTACACTTCCACACGCGCTAGCAGCCTCTTAAAGAACCAGTGCACCTTTACTGGCGGTTAAGAAAGCCTGAAGTTGTGTTTATCTGATGGGAAAGTTTCAGTGATCTCCGCAGCGTGTAATCAGCTTCTGAACTCCAGTCTTCTATTAAGTCTCCTCTGAAACATGACTAGCTGGTACCTACAACCTGACAATGAAAGAAATGAAGGGTGGTCTCTGGAGCAGCAGAGGCACATTTTGCTGCTATTGTACTGCCCCCTGCCTCAGCCCGCAGCACTGCAGAGTGTACTGAGACTGGCCAGTGAGTGTATGCGACCACGGGGAGCCGTGATAGGACGCAGAAGGTACGGTGCTGCTCTTCCCCTGGAATGTCCTCTCTGTTCCTGAATGTGTCTCCAGCACAGGCACGTACTCTGTGTGTTTGTCTGTGTGCCGCCATAGAGTAGCAACACTGAATGATGGAGTGGCATTTCTCTAGAGGTGGTTGTGCGTTCACAGGCTTCTCTCTCTCTCTCTCTCTTTGTGGAAGTTCTCTCTTGTAGTCTGGGCTGTTGCTCCTCGAGGAGTGCGGTTTGTGAAATTAGTGTCTGCAGAGATGCTTGTAGTTGGAAGCAGCAGTACTGGACAGACAGCTGCTGCGCGTGTATTCGGACGTGTGGGGATTGCAGTCATCCGCATGCCGTGACTGACACTATCTTGAGACGTTCGGGGAAAGAATGTGTCCGAGTGTGTCTTAGTGCGTCAGCCTGCGTTTGCATTTGCCGTGTGTTCTTATATGTGTTTGTTTGTTTTGCCTGTTGTGTTTGTTCTTTTCTGTGTGCTCAGCCTTGCGTCTGAAACACTTGTCTTGGTCGCACATGGACGTCTGCCGCCACAAATAGAAGTCATATTTCATGTAACCTGCGGAAGAGTTCTGATGTTAGCAGTTCTGTGGGAGAGAATCTGCGGAGGATTGTAGGTCACACTTCACTGGAACTCTGCTACACTCACAGAAACACGTCACAGCAGCTGTCATACGTCCTCATGGCCAACTTCAGGTCACCGTGTTACAGTTAATCCGCTTTCACATCACTCACATTGGCCAGTTGGATGATAAAGTGGGCGGCGCCCTTGGATTCGCATTTGCCAGACTCTCTAGAGAGCTTAGGCAAACATCCAATCACAAGCCTGAAACTGAGTCATAACAGGAAACACAGAAGTATAGGATGGGCAGAGCATCTGTGGCTGAGACCACTGCTTGCTAGGCTGTACTTTACCCTAGTGCAAAACAAGACACGGACCCACGTATACAGGGCAGTGTGGATAACCAGTGAGAATGCAGCTGGCAGAATCCTGACCAGATTAACACACCGCCTACTGCCTGGGTGGGTATCAGGTACCAGTTCCTCGTCCAAACTAAAAACATTAATAAGATCCTAAAAGTGCAGTAACGATCATTTGTTTTATATGTTTGGTGGATCAGTGGGGGGCGCTCCGCTCCGAGCCTCTGATTATCTTTACCACTTTTAATACTGAGCGTTATTCAGTGCTCAGGGTTCATGGCTGGAAGAGTAAGACGTTCTAAAGTGTGGGTTCTTTTTACTAGTTGTGAAGATAACGCAGCTCAAATGCTGTAAATGCAAAGCAGCAGTTGCCTGTAAAGGGAGTCAGAAACACCGACACCAGCAAACACTTACAAATACAGCCGTCTGTGAGTCTGAAGCACTGCAGCATCCTGTGAAAAAGAAGTTTACTTAGGAGCACTAAAGGAGTAATTTAATTTAATAATTTAATAATAAGTGCTCTTAGGCATCTTTTTTTCCGATAAGGTTACCCAGGCGAAGTATACTTAAGTAAACCTAATCTATACTTTCTATGCACTAATGATGAATGTAATAGGTGTGCTAATTTTGTGTACTAACTATATACTTACTATGCTACATAAATATCACAGTGCTATTAAAAATATACTACATTAACTAATTGTACTTAAATGTACTATTTTAAGACGCCGTTATCACTCATCTAAATATACATATGTACATCTTTTTCCCACTAGGTCAGTATTTTTAAAAATATTCTTTCATGCAAAATGTATTTATATATTGGTATATATATATATATATTTAGATATTGATATAGAATTATAAATATATTTCTTATGTTATATTTAGTATATTTAGTTGTATTTAAGTACATTTTATTAGTAATAAAAACATACATATAGCATACCAAGTACAAAGTTAGTAAACAAAAGTAGCACAGTTTTAATACATGAATCATGAGTGCACTGAAGTCTACTACATGCACTTAAATTAAGTTTACTCCAGTCTAGTTTTTTCTGTCCTAGTGGCTGCTGCACCTGCCTCCTCAGGGCAGACTGTATCTGTGCTAGCACCACAGGTCGGACAGATTGACTAGCTCTCTCATCTATACGCCACGTTATTGAGAGTAGTGTCAGTAAGAGTGCTGATCAGTATGGATTAGCAGTATTGGTATTGTTTATAACGTTTATCACTTTATAAACCCAGTGTTTGAAAGTGCACTAGTCAGTTTTCAGGACATCAAACATTACGGCACATCAGGTTACATTGTCTTCACAGCGTATGGCGTCTGCTATGACGTTTAGGTCAATGTTATGTAGCGGGGTTCAACTGAAGTGTTGCCATATGACTTGTTTCATGTTTTTGTGTTTCTCTTTTTATGTTAAGCTCCCTAAAGAATGTGTGTCCAGTCAAACAGATCTGTCTTGTTTTCTTGATGTAGAATGTAAACACTGTTAGGAGCTTTAAAATGTACCGCCTGTACACGGTGTCAGAAAAACTACTACGCAAGTCCATTATTGCTCCTCCAGCAACAGACTGTGTAGATGTACCCTCAACAGTGTAACAGTGCTTTTATGCTCAAGCTCATTTTTAAATATTACATATGTATATAAGTACATACTTGTATCTTCTCAGAACCTAAACCATAACCATTAAACTACTAAATAAAAAAGACTGGAAAAGCCCATACAGCTCCACACTCCGTTCAGTAGAGTTTGCTGTTTAGTATCTTTATCTGAGCATGTACAGCTAAAATTCATCGGTAAAAATTTCTTTTGAACTTGATTTTTTTTGTCAGCTAAATTGTTTGAAAAATTAAAGGTATAATTAAAAAGATTAAAATAAAATCATGTCATGTAATAATGCATTGTAATTGCATTTTAATTGGTACATAAAACCTCCCAATTTAATGAGAAGAATAAATAATGTAAATAAATTCAATCAAATTTACTATATGAGCCAGCCAGGCTGCATTCTCCTGTCTAGCTCACGAGAAGTTGTTTACTGAAAGATAAATACAGAACTCAGGAGACTTTCCTGTAGGAACACTTCACCCCAGGGAACGCTAACTTCGCTAATACTGACTGAAGGTGAGTAGGGTCCGCGTACCCTCATGCTAATAATGAGATCCTGTTAACTGGTTCCCACTAGGTTTTATTCATTTTCAGCGTAATTAGAATTTAAGGGCAAAGTGTTCCTGCGAAAGCACTGGGAATCACTAATTAGCTCATAGTTTTTATTTATTCAGTTTATAATAAGAAGATACATATGTCACAACCGTCTGTCACAGATACAGAGAGTGATGTTATGTTAAAATACATGATGTCATATTAAAAGTGGCTAATGATGTCAGCTCATGAAGGTTAGTTTAAAAACGTATTGGGTAAACAGTGTTTTACTGACCAGAACAGTTGTCTGCAAAAGTTTGACTGCTCCCAGTCAAAATACATGTTTGTGTTACTGTTCTAAGTATAAACAAGTGAACTTATTCTCTACAGAGACACACACTGCACTATTAAACACACATTTACTGTTTATTTACTGAAGCCAAGATGCTTTGGGTAAAAAACATACAACAGATTTAATGTGACTCACTGTACTGCCACGTTGTACCTGAAGAGGTGATAGTGAGTCACTGTAGTATCACTTTGTACCTGAAGAGGTGATAGTGAGTCACTGTAGTACCACTTTGTAACTGAAGAGGTGATAGTGAGTCACTGTAGTACCACTTTGTACCTGAAGAGGTGATAGTGAGTCACTGTAGTACCACTTTGTAACTGAAGAGGTGATAGTGAGTCACTGTAGTACCACTTTGTACCTGAAGAGGTGATAGTGAGTCACTGTAGTACCACTTTGTAACTGAAGAGGTGATAGTGAGTCACTGTAGTACCACTTTGTAACTGAAGAGGTGATAGTGAGTCACTGTAGTACCACTTTGTACCTGAAGAGGTGATAGTGAGTCACTGTAGTACCACTTTGTACCTGAAGAGGTGATAGTGAGTCACTGTAGTACCACTTTGTACCTGAAGAGGTGATGGTGAGTCACTGTAGTACCACTTTGTACCTGAAGAGGTGATAGTGAGTCACTGTAGTATCACTTAGTACCTGAAGAGGTGATAGTGAGTCACTGTAGTACCACTTTGTAACTGAAGAGGTGATAGTGAGTCACTGTAGTATCACTTAGTACCTGAAGAGGTGATAGTGAGTCACTGTAGTATCACTTTGTACCTGAAGAGGTGATAGTGAGTCACTGTAGTATCACTTTGTACCTGAAGAGGTGATAGTGAGTCACTGTAGTAGCACTTTGTACCTAAAGAAGTGACAGTGAGTCACTGTAGTAGCACTTTGTACCTGAAGAGGTGATAGTGAGTCACTGTAGTACCACTTTGTACCTGAAGAAGTGACAGTGAGTCACTGTAGTACCACTTTGTACCTGAAGAGCTGATAGTGAGTCACTGTAGTACCACTTTGTACCTGAAGAGGTGATAGTGAGTCACTGTAGTATCACTTTGTACCTGAAGAGGTGATAGTGAGTCACTGTAGTACCACTTTGTACCTGAAGAGGTGACAGTGAGTCACTGTAGTATCACTTTGTACCTGAAGAGGTGATAGTGAGTCACTGTAGTAGCACTTTGTACCTGAAGAAGTGACAGTGAGTCACTGTAGTACCACTTTGTACCTGAAGAGGTGATAGTGAGTCACTGTAGTATCACTTTGTACCTGAAGAGGTGACAGTGAGTCACTGTAGTATCACTTTGTACCTGAAGAGGTGATAGTGAGTCACTGTAGTACCACTTTGTAACTGAAGAGGTGATAGTGAGTCACTGTAGTACCACTTTGTAACTGAAGAGGTGATAGTGAGTCACTGTAGTACCACTTTGTACCTGAAGAGGTGATAGTGAGTCACTGTAGTACCACTTTGTACCTGAAGAGGTGATAGTGAGTCACTGTAGTACCACTTTGTACCTGAAGAGGTGATGGTGAGTCACTGTAGTACCACTTTGTACCTGAAGAGGTGATAGTGAGTCACTGTAGTATCACTTAGTACCTGAAGAGGTGATAGTGAGTCACTGTAGTACCACTTTGTAACTGAAGAGGTGATAGTGAGTCACTGTAGTACCACTTTGTACCTGAAGAGGTGATAGTGAGTCACTGTAGTATCACTTTGTACCTGAAGAGGTGATAGTGAGTCACTGTAGTACCACTTTGTACCTGAAGAGGTGACAGTGAGTCACTGTAGTATCACTTTGTACCTGAAGAGGTGATAGTGAGTCACTGTAGTATCACTTTGTACCTGAAGAGGTGACAGTGAGTCACTGTAGTATCACTTTGTACCTGAAGAGGTGATAGTGAGTCACTGTAGTACCACTTTGTAACTGAAGAGGTGATAGTGAGTCACTGTAGTACCACTTTGTACCTGAAGAGGTGATAGTGAGTCACTGTAGTACCACTTTGTACCTGAAGAGGTGATAGTGAGTCACTGTAGTACCACTTTGTACCTGAAGAGGTGATGGTGAGTCACTGTAGTATCACTTTGTACCTGAAGAGGTGATAGTGAGTCACTGTAGTATCACTTTGTACCTGAAGAGGTGATAGTGAGTCACTGTAGTATCACTTTGTACCTGAAGAGGTGATGGTGAGTCACTGTAGTACCACTTTGTACCTGAAGAGGTGATAGTGAGTCACTGTAGTATCACTTTGTACCTGAAGAGGTGATAGTGAGTCACTGTAATACCACTTTGTATCTGAAGAGGTGATAGTGAGTCACTGTAATATCACTTTGTACCAGAAGAGGTGATTGTGAGTCACTGTAGTACCACTTTGTACCTGAAGAGGTGATAGTGAGTAACTGTAATATCACTTTGTATCTGAAGAGGTGAGAGTGAGTCTCCGTAGTACCACTTTATACCTGAAGAGGTGAAAGTGAGTCATTGTATTACCACTTTGTATCTGAAGAGGTGATAGTGAGTCACTGTAGTATCACTTTGTATCTGAAGAGGTGATAGTGAGTCACTGTAATACCACTTTGTACCTGAAGAGGTGATGGTGAGTCACTGTAGTACTACTTTGTATCTGAAGAGGTGATAGTGAGTCACTGTAGTACCACTTTGTATCTGAAGAGGTGATAGTGAGTCACTGTAATATCACTTTGTACCTGAAGAGGTGATAGTGAGACACTGTATTGTGGAGTGGAATCAGTCCTACATGTGAGGATGAGGAAGTAGTGCTGCTGACACTGTATTCTAACCTCTTATCAATCACGCTGAAGGTGCTGCTCCTGGTTACATCATTTAATAACACGCAGCCAATGAAAGAACAGTAAACACAACAATGGCTGAAGCTCTTGGTGAGCGAGCGCTGCTGGTAAGAAACCACGTTCAGCAGTAATAAAAGAAGTGATATAAACAGAAGCAGAAGAAGAGATAACACTGGAGCTGTTTCAGAACCGGAACCTGGTTTGGAATATGAACACTGCATCACAACCTTGCTCCTATCAGAGTGTGAGTGTTTTCTCTGTAGAGGATGTTTTAACTTGTTTCTACATTAAAACAGAACACGTATTCAGACCACCGTACGATAGTCAGTGTTGTTCTTTACAGGATAAAAGCAGCTGCTACGTTTCAGAATCATTAATATCGGTCAGGATTATCAGTGGGTCGTTTCTTCTTATGTTTAGAGTAGACGTGTGTGACGTTCTACTGTATTCGATTAGTGAAACCGGGGGCTCTGTGTTTGTGTGCAGGCTATCGAGGACAGAAAGGGGAGCGAGGTCAGCTGGGACTGGGCATTCCAGGAACTCCAGGCCCTGCAGGCCCACCAGGTATGAGCTTCTGTCCGAATGCCAAGCTTATCAGACACGCAACCAAGAAAGTGTCTGATGAAACGCTCCTCTTGGGCATGTTCCTCCAGTACTTCACCAGAACAAGCTCCAGAAAACATTTCATTTCTATTTCACGTTCAGTTTAATCGCGAGGGCGACGACTGCTAACGAGACTAACGAGCCTGGAGGTTTTTGAGGTGTCTCCTGTAGAGCAAGCACCGGGAGTCTGTAATCAGGGGTTTTCATGTCTTGAAGCTTGAGCTCCTCACACCACAGCCTCCTCATACACAGACACATAAACATCTAAACACTAATTAGAGGGAACGTTGAGGAACGTGAGTGAACGCATGTACATTTATGTACCGACTACATTAACATGTCAGCACGCCAGTTATTCCTGGAGAGCTGGGTGAACTTTCCATGTTCTTTATCTACTTTACACAGAATGTGGTTTTATATATGTAATTGGCATGTACACGTCAGAGATGTTTATACTTCTATATTGAAGATGGATTTGTTTGTAAGTTCAGTGGAATTCACTGCAGGAACAGGTTTTGTGTTGAAGACTTCAAGAAAGTTCACTTTGAGTTCAACTTTAGTGATTCACAGTAGCTCTTTATAAAGGGTCACTGGCCAACTTTCCAAACCAGTTGTTTTAGGATCTTGTTTAGAATTGAATATCTCCACGTTTCCCTGTTTTTAAGACCCTGTGTCCACAAAAGTTGGGACGCTGTGCAAAATGTAAACAAAATCAAAACTATTTAAACTGCATTGAACTGAAAACACCACAAAACCAACCTATTAAACGTTGTAACTGGGAAATCTGATTGGAGTTCCATTTTAAAGCTGTAGCGAAAGTCTGGTAAAGAAAGTAAAAGAGATGCTAAATTAACCATGCTTTGTCTTGTCCTTCCCTTGTTTTTCTTCACAGGTCCACCAGGAATAGGCATCCCCGGAGCCCCAGGGCCTCATGGCCCACAGGGAAGATGCAACCCCACTGACTGTTTCCACACATACCAGGCCCGCCGGGAAGCTTAGAGCCCACTCTGTCCTTCTATAGCACTGGAGCTCACAGCAAACCTTCTCAAAGCCTCTATCCAACATGCACTGACACAGCAGCAGGAGGTACGACCACCTCAAGAGTTTTGCCAAATCACTAGAATCTCTCTTGCGTTTCACACGGATGCGTTTGCTTTGTAAGCGGTGCGACGCCACAACTGTAGTGATCTGTTTATTTATTTGTTCATTTATTTCTTTCTGTGCGTGACCAAAAGCATTCCGTATTTACTCGTTCACTGGTTTTTCAGGGGTGCAGGATGTATAAGCTACGTCAGACTCTATTTACCTCAGCTTTCTTCTGTCTAGCTGAGGTCACGGTTTTGTTTTGTTGTTTTGTTTTGATGGAGCTATGCAATCTTACGAAGAGCATGAATATAATAATGAATATAGTGTAAATACTGTAGCCGGTGTAGTTTATGGAGAATGAAGGATGTTTTTCTTTGTTTTGTTTTTTTAAAGGTGTAGTACTGCAGGACAGATTCTTTACACGGGGAAGGGCACTGTTTATATTCTCATCCTGATTATTCACTTCTAATTTAACTTAATTATGACAGATCAGCCAGTCCAAGCCAGGCGCACATTAATTTTCTTTATTTGAGGACGTGCAGATTCACTCTTACACTACGGGACCTAAGATCAATAGAGAACTCAATATATCATTTCATCACTGTCCAGAGAAAAACAAGCAGCTCATCACTAGGCAAGAGATTTAATTGTAAGTAATGCCAAAGTATTTCTGTTCATCTACTCATCAAGAGATTTTCAAACAAGGACTACTGTTGTGTTCAAATAATGTAGAGAGGCCAACAAGGGGGAGAATGGGTTTTTCTTTGGATGGCGTATATATAGGTATGTCCAAAACAGCAAACTGTCTTTTAATGTACGTCAATGGAAGCAGATTTTTTTCCCCCAGATGTTTTGGAGTGTTTCTATTGGTTCGTTCATTATGAATTTTTTACACAATGTAAAGACAGCTGTCACGTTCAAACGATATAGACTAATAGAATTCACAAAAATGGCATGTTTTTCTTTGGACAGCGATGATATATATATATATACATAAATAACTTCACAGCGTGGTGATTATACCTACAGTAACACAAAGTGATGCATTAAATTGACTTGGTTTCTAAGGGCTTTTATTTCATTTCCAGTCAAAGGACATATTAGTCATGAAAGAAACGAGTTGGATCATCTAAACATATCAGACGTTTTAGTGTTTAGTGTGTCTTTACGATTATTGTAGCTTCTATTCTTTTCACGAGACTCATTTTCAGTCCCTCAGAGAGACTCACCGCCAAGTTCACTGTAAGAAGTTGGTTTAGAAGTTGTTTTAAAATAACCCCAAAACACATCACTGTTCTCTGGGCTGATCAGTCCATTGTTCTGAGAACAGCAGCAGCTTCTTTGTTTGGTGTGTCTGTATCTCCTTTTGTCAGTGAGGAGCTTCTTGAACAGCTACACATCCTTTCAGACCCCCAGTCTTTAGAGGGTAATGATTATCTACTTAAAGATGTTAACGATCATTATAACTAGTGTAGAGATCTGCATTCCCGCATGACTCTATGGACCCACATGTAAATATCTACTACTATTACACAAACTAATCAGTAATGTATATAAAATTATAAGAATTACAAAATCATTAGCATATAAAATCAACATAAGGGTGAATCAGTGCTGTGTAGAGAAAAACTTGTACCCTTTTTTGTACATCATTGGGATGAACTGTAGCTGACGCAGACCTCTACACTAGTGTACGAGTTTAAATCAAGTGAATTCAATGCATCACGTTCCAGCAGTAACGCAGACTGCTCTGGTCTGTTTTTTGGGATGAACCCGTGGGGGGTGGGAGGAGCATTCACCGTTTACTGTTTACACTCGAGCATGCAGCTGATCCCCTGCCTGACAGTCACTACACCTGATTTTGGTGCTGTATGTATATTTTGACTTGGTTGTTCTGAAAGATTGTGGCACCGTGTTGTTTTTAATATGGCTCTTTATCATTCACTACGTTTATGCCTGTTCTCTTCTTCTGTTAGAGGAGGTTCTTGCTGAGGTACTTGAATCTTTTTGTTTTTTTCCAGTGTTTTTTCAGAAAATGCCATATTCACCGTTATCTACATCCTCCAAGCAGGTGGTTTTTTCACTGTGGTACATTATTTTTTGCTACATACACACGGAATGTGTCTTAAGTCTGAATCTCTGTGCAAAATATTTTATTATTTATTTGATTTCTGCGAGGCTTTAGCGCTTCGCTCCTTTTTTATTCTTTTCTTTTGCATGTATATTCCAGCGATGGTAACCTTTTGTGATAAAGAGCAGAGCGAGGCCAAGCTGTGCCATGTTAGCCGGAGTTTCAGCGGGGTCTTTTGCGCTCGGTGGTTAAAGGGGGGCTTTTGAGTCGCTGCACCCTGAGCCGAGCCGGGAGGCCTTTCAACTTGGTACGGAATCTAATTTGTCTGTTGCCCGCGCGATGAAAGCCCCCAGAGCGGCGAGCGTATATATCTGACACGCGTGTGATCTTCTCCTTTTCCGTGTCGTGCCAGAACTTTCCTTTCGTTTCCCGTTCTTAACGAAGCTCCACTTTCATATTCATACTTTGTTCTCGTTCGTCTTTTAAACCAAAGACACAAAGTGCAGAAAGCAGAGTTTCTTTGTGCTTGAGTTGGTGCAGTAAGTGATGCGCCAGGGCACTAACGCTCTAGTGGAACAGGCTCAGGTCACTGTCGGTTACACTATACACTAGTTGAACTGTTCATGCTCCGCCCACAAACGTGTTCTTTCAGAGCATCTGCTGGAAGTTGGACAAACTAACTAACTAAACTAGCTGGGATAGATCGGTGTAGCTGCCTTGCTGTGTGCCAGCATTTGCTGTTGTGCATATAAAGTAAAGCTTTGACGATATTGTGTAGCTGTATATGAATATAAAGTGTTTTATAAACGTAACTGTCGTTCTAATCATCCCTTTAATCGGCCTGCAAAGTTTTGTTTCTCTGACAGACGTCCTTTTCTGTTTCTCAGACTGCAAACGCTCTCCCAGTGCAGAGAAGATGCAGACAGTTTGTCTGTCCAGACACAGAAAATAACTGAGACTTCTAAAGAGCTTTGCAGCGTGTAAAATGTTTAAAGGAGCAATATGTAAAATGATGCAATCGAATGTAAGATTTTTAGTTTCAGAATGAACTAAAACTTAACATAATATTACACAGTCAACATAATATCAACACATCTTCTCATCATGAACTGATGGCAGACTCACAGCTACAGTTGACCCACTATCACCCCTTCAGGTAATAAAAGGTATTACAAGACAAGCTGGTTAGCAGTAGATATCTTCTACATTGCATGCAATTTCACATTTACACCACAGAGGTCTCCAAATCCCCAAATCTTCATTATTTACTTTGTAAGTAAGCAGTTACATACAAAGTAAATAATGAAGATCTGACCCATTCTTTTACACACCAACCATAAAGGGTGTCTGGGGTCCATCAGTTTACATGCCTGGTATCTAATGTTACAGCTTGTCCAACCTCACAACAGTTGCTAGAAGAACACATTTGCGGAGTAAACGAATACTTATATTCTACAAAGTCACTTTTAATGAGCGGTTGTTAAACTCCAGGCCTGAAAGTACACAGCGTCCGATTTAACCTGTGAGCTAATTATTAAGCTCAGTGGACCCGGTCATTGTGGGTGAAAGCAGAGAAAATATAGTAGAAGTGCAGCGAACCTTCAGTGCCGGATGTGAACCTTCAGAGCCGTCTGGAGTTTAACAGCTCTGCTTACGTAAATACATGCTTCATTCAGGTCTGTCTCTGATGGCACTGGAGGACCCGTGTGGTCATGGCACTGGCTGCAATTTGAGGTCCATTACTTTCTGACTGTTGATCTAACGCCTGTCAATCCTCAGTATCCATTTACAGGCCAAACCAAAGACATACTGTGGGGTATCGTGTGGCCTTGCTTTCAACATGTCAGAGTTGTAGGGCTGTAGAAGTAGAACAGCTGTTTCTAGATCAGTTGTGGTTTAGCGCTGTATGATAGGTGAGCATGGAAAAGGTTTACCTTGTTTCTACACTCATTGGCCAGTTTAGCAGAAACAAGTACGATGAACTGAACTGTAGGTTTTGAGTTACAGATCAGCTCTTTCTGCACAGTTTGTCTGAACTCCCATAAGTGGAGTTCCCCCAGCAACGCTGGTACCAGCACACACCCACTAGCAGACCACTGCCAGGCCAGCGTCACTGCTGTGTTGAGAATGGTCACTATCCAAACTATAACAGGTCAGCGGTGGTGATGGACTAAAGTTAATAATAATAATAATAATCCCAAACCTTTGAAGTGCACATATAGTACACTGTTAAACAATATTAGCACAATTTGCAAGTATAAAGTAATAGATTACACTGCTTTTCTTAACATGAGTACACTGTATTTTATAGTTGAGTCAAACATTCTGTTCCCCCACTAGCTGGAACTCCTCCCATCACACAATCCAGACACTTTCTCCTCCTGGGTTCTCACTTATGGACAGCTAGGCCGTCATTAGGGTTCTCACAATCTCCAGCTGTAGTGATGGCTTGGTCAGTAGATCAGAAACGCCTAAAGTTGTGCAGATGTTCTACACAATATATTTGTTATTTGAACTTTTAAAGGTAGCATGTTCACATGTCTTACTCTGAGTTCACACCGACAGCCACGAGACATAACAAAGTGGGTAAAGGTTATTCATTTTTAGTGCGAGCTGGTGATTTCCTTATGGAATGTTATGCTTTATTTATGGTTTCTAGATACTTGTTTCTACTAGAGATGGAGGAATAGCGAGAAACCACTGTTTTCTTTACACACTGACTGCACAGACAGTGATTTACTACACAGGGATTGAATATGAATCAACACAAGTGATTTGTCTCCAGGATTTTATTTTTTGGCAGGAACCCGTTGCTTGTCATCATTGAAACCACAGCATTAACGATTTGGGAAACAGTCGGCGAAGAGTTGCTTCTGGTGTGAACAAGAAGTAGTGATTCACACCCAGATCAGGAGACTGTAAATTTGTAGCTCAGGAAAGCCACAGCTCTTCACACCAGGAGGCCCAAGACAGGAACATGTCTGATGGGACTGTGTGATGGAAAGAGTCTCAGCTAGAGTGGAAACTGAGTCAGGAAAGCATTTGAGTTGGTTGAACTCCAATGTCCTTAAGTTGAGTGTCTCATTATCATTTTAAGTTTTGCTGTTTTCTGGGTTTTTTTTAGTGTATGTGTTTCTGATAAAATGGCCAATGTGTGTAGAAACTCAGTGTATGGCTACATAATTGTTCTACATAATTGTATCTGCGTTTTAGTCACACCTTTAGCAAAAAGGTGGTCTAACAGCCATGAGCTGAAATGTTGTTGAGTTTCACGTAAGCCCTAATTTACTTATTTTACAATTCAGTCAAAATGTAAAACAATGTTTGTGGCCATACAGGAAGGTCCCTTGATGTTAGGTTTGATTGATCAACCCTTCCTGCTGTACTTGCAGTGAAAAATGCTTCAGCCGCTTTCCTGTTTTATGAAATGCTGTTTACTAAAATGAATCATGTTCCAAAATAACTGACAGCTCATTCAGGATTACAGTCCGGATCCTGTTCAGACAGAATGTCTCCCCACCGCTTTCATGAATGTTAATCGTTTGCGATTGATGAGGCTGTACAGGTCCCTGCTGTAAATTCACCTGATGCGCATTTCATCATACTCCGCTAGTAGCTGTGAAAAACAAGGCGTGTGATTAGTTTAACAACCTCTCGAGAAACGTCAGGTTGTGCAGCTCCTTCAGGCGAGCTGGCTTCCTCGGTACACGGCTAATTTGCTGTTTTACAGAACGGCGAGTTCTTATGATTGAATGCGGCAGCACAGCAGAACTGACGCCAATTAAGACATATTTGTTTAAAGCTTCAGCGAGCAGATTTAAACTCACATCATGTGTAAAGCTCATGTCAGTAATGAAGAAGAATGCACTACTGATACAATCAAACAGACCCCTGATAAACGTGTATACATAAACACAGTGTTCCTCATTCTGATTGCTTTCTTTGCTTTAAGGCCTTAATGATCTGGGACAGTATTACAGAAACGTCCTAACTCAGCTCTTTACTTAGAATTATATCTTCAGGTAAGACTGAATTTTCTCAATTTATTACAGAACAGCAGTTCATCACTTTATAACCTTCTCCATTAACTCTAGATAGGAAACCAGTACTACACAAACATCCCAACTTTAGTATGAACCCCAGCAGTGTCCTAGCTTCTATCCAAGTGGCTGCTTTATGGTTTTATGCAGTGATGGGTAGCAGAGTTCACTATAACTATAACCAGCATAATGACCTCACATTTATCTCCTATGTAAAGTAAAGCTTTTTGACTTGTGAGGTTTTTATTCTAACAGTGTGTTTTAAAAATTGCTGACACCTCCACTGTCCCCTCTTATTACCTTCCCGTGTCAATGTGGATGAAAACTGCTCAAATGAAATGTTGCTGTTTATTAAAAGAGAATAATATTAGCAGCTAAAGCGTTTGGGAAATGGAAACTGAAACTGGAGAGCAGTGAAGCTGTGATGAACAGCAGGGGGCCTGTCAATGTATCTTGAACTGTCAGATCTTTACTGAAGACGAAAGGATAGGGTGTTTCTGTAATACGACCCCTAGCAGTAATAATTGTTATATGTTCATCGTAGGTTTATTATTTATAATAATTATTATTAACTAAATGAAATATTACTATACTGTGTGGTTTATTTCCTCTGAAGGTTCATTAGTTGATTAGCGCTTGTTCAGCTCTGTCTACCCCCAGTGCTCTCCTGCTCTTCATAGTAGATATATTCAGATTTTTTTAAAGCTTGTGTATTGCACATACAAGTGAACCATGAAAAGTTTTTTATTTATTATCTTGTCTTCTTTTATCCGTTTGATTAATTTAGAGATGTGACAAATAAACATGTTGATATTTTCAGTAAAAAATAACTAAATGTTTTCATATCTAAACCTCCAAGAGGTGCTGTTAATATGTAGCGTGTCTTTATTTACTCCGGGTTTGTGTTTCAGGCTTTAATAATTATGGCTCTGAATGTAACTTCTAGCTTCTGAGTAGAGTTTAATTTACAGATACAGGCTGTAAAAAATGCAGAGTTTATTTATTTTTTAATTCTGAAAACTTCTCTTTAGTACAATTACGAGTTTCTTTCTCTGTCAGATTCGATGCGAGGACTGCTTGTTTTTGGAGCTTCTACTCGTTTCAGGCCGAATGTAAACAAAGTCCTCATTAAATTTTTTTTGCTTCGTTCTTTGTATCATAAAAATTATGTAACATTTTGCAGTTATATTTGTCTGTTTGATATTGATTTTGTTTCTTTTTATGATATTTATTCCATGTAACTGTACCCTGTAGCATTAAATCAGCTATATATAAAATAAAATAAAAGTTTGCCCCTCATTAAAAAGTTTGTCACACGGGTCTTATTATATTTAAAGAATTGCGCCTCAGTATTTCCTAAAATTACATTAACATTTTATTAACTGTTCCCTTTAGAAACGCCCATAATAAACTAAGCACATAATTCTTCTCTGAGCGTGTGTAAGGACTTAAGGAGGAACAGGTTATGATGTACAAAACTATGGCCATGCAATGGACTGGCGACCTGTCCATCAAGCTGGGATTGGATGGATGGATGTACAAAACTCTGTTAATACTTGTTAGCATGGACCACACTTCAAGTGAGCCAAGGGCGGGGGGACTCAGAAGGCTTGGGCTGGGGTTCTGGATCGCTTTGGTGCTTGTGCATGAGAGTCGGGTTATATATGGCCAGTAGGTGTAATCAGGGCTTGGTCCAGTAACTCCACTTAATGTATAACCTTGTACAAACTTGCAGAATAGTGAAACAGAAAAATCTGAACAATAAGCTTCTCAGAAATGTTCCCAGCATTGAAAGAGGTTTCGATGGTTAATTCAGCTCATCAGGGGGAAGTAGTGGTTATGAAACCGAGTCTGAACTAAATTAACATTAAATCCCAGTAAAACAATTAAAACAAGTACACTGTACTTCTAAAAAGAGTATGCTAAGTAAAACCGCTCAGTGGGTAGAATAAATAGCTAGAACACCAATGCTGGAGAACCATGTAGTGTTTTCAGAAATTTGAAAACCCAGATTTTGATAAATGGAAAACAAGAGAAGAGAAAACATGAAACTAAATGATCAGGACATGCACTGAGGTCATGGTAGAAAACCTGATGGCCAGGTTCTGGGTTGGGTTATCAGTAGGTTGCAACACGACCTCCCTGCTGGAGGATAATGTACTCATCAGGAAACATCATACATTTAAAAACAGAAAGCGACGGATGCGCGGCTTCATTTGGAATTAATACAAAAACATTTAAAATTTATTCAAATGTGTATTTCCTGCGAATCTGTACAGCCTTCAACGCCACCGTAACATAATAAATACAAATGCCCTACTTTACTGGGTTTTTCTCTTTTTTGCAAGCTGTAATACTTTACCATTCAACGCTTACAAACTGGACATAATATCAGCTTCATATGAAACTACAATTAAAACATTTACACAGACCGCAGCACTGTCTTCTTGTAGAATCCTCTCTCCCTTTTTTATTTAAGAAAACAGCTTCTGGAAAATCTCTGTACATGCTGATAATATAACGGATGGCTACAAATGGAGAAGTTAAAAAAATAAGCTTGTTGTTTTGGAGCTGATTTGGGTGAAAGAGTATAAATACACTCTCAAAAATAAAGGTGCCGAAAAGGCTACGTCGAACCGAGGGTGTCGTTTTCTGAGTTAAGAACCTTTATAGAACGTCCACGTAATGTAAAGGTTCTATAACAAAGGTTTTTTAACCAGAACTTTTACCAGTACATCCAACGCAAGAACCCTTTAGGAACGTTTATTTTGAAGCGAGCGGTGAAAAACAGCACCCTAGAAAATCTACGAGAGGGTCTTAGGTAAAATGACTCGGCAGGTCCAATGAAACATCCTTCACTACAGGCTTTAGAGGACAACGGTCGTGTGGTCCGAAGATTTTCTGAGAAGAAAAATCGCAAACTCTCCAAACTATGAGTTTTGAGACCACGTTCCAGTTTATACTGGAGTCAAAAGTTTGTCATTGGTTACCGATGTGGTTAGCACGGGTGCACAGAACGTTCTCATTTCACTGGCGTGAGAGCGGCGCGAGCTTGGGTGAGAATGTTATGTGCTGCAGCACGAAGCTGTTTCCACATGTGTTTGTGTCTCAGTCCACGTCCCCCTGATGTGAGAGAACTCAGTTACCGCCCGGGCCCTTCAGGTTGGAGTCTTTCAGGGACTGATGTGCAGCACCTGCGCTCAGGTTACACGCCGATGGGTCGCAGTAGCCAGGGGGGCCGGCAGAGCCAGGAGGCCCAGGAACACCAGGCTGTCCGGGAAGACCTGGCGGTCCTCGTTCTCCGTCACGACCGTCCTGACCATAACCAGGCTTTCCAGGCTCACCTGAAAGTGAGGAGCACAAGCAGGTTAGTTTTTGTTTGCTGTGACTTTTGTTTCTGTTAAAAAAAAAAAAAACAGCAGCTGCCCTCATACCTATACCAATGTTTTGCTCATATTCTTGTATGGGAGGAGAAACAAATCTTAATAATAGTTTTTGTGCTTTGTTTCTACCAGCAATATTCACATCTTCTGATCTAATAAGTTCGAAGTTTGAATTTTCATCTCAAAGCTTAAAGGTCATCAGTCTAATCGTGTTGATACAGGTTTCCATTCCAATCGAACAGAAGACACTTTAATTAGTATTTACTTGGTTGACTAGTGCTTCTGCTTGGTTGGGATGAAAACCTACAAACCTTGTAAAGTGACCATACGTCCAAAGCATGTTTCTTTCTGGGATTTAAAACCATGTTTGAATGCTAAAACGTCTTGCCCTTGTGTCCTCTTTTTGAAACCCAAAGTAAGTTCATCCTACCTAACCAAATAAGACTGGTGACTTCTCAAAATAGGGACACAATTTGAAAAATATAAAAGAAATTATTGTCATTCGATGCCTAAAAGCAGTATGTGCCCAAAAGCAGCGTGAAGCCGCGCAAACGTTAGCTTGGCAACAGCTTTCCCAGTGAAAATGGACGATTATCAAAGAATAGCCTTATCGGGGTATATTGTTTTCTTTTCCTTTATTGTGTGTTGCATATATCTGGGTTCCAGACGTTCCAAAAATTTTTGGTTTCCACAGCATCAAAAAAAATCAACCTTCAGTCTAGTCCACCATCTGTCCGGATTATATTATTATACCAACAATTAAAAAGGAATTAAACAGATGGTCTGCCATCATCTGTCGACCTGTCTAATCTGTCTAATAGTGGCCTTAAAATACTGAGAAAGAATGATTCTGTCAAAATAAGCGATTATATCAACATTAAAATTCACAACTTGGAGAAGAACAGGGTTAATAAACAACAGCCAATTTGTTTTGATTGAACATGCGTCCCAAAGGTACTACAGTTGCAGCCAGGCAAGTGCCATAAAACCACCAAGGCCTTTTTATTAGTGTTATGTACTTATATTTATTATATAAACTTATTTTATTTACTTCTGGCGCTTAAAACGTTTAGTTTTAAACAGAAATCACTCATGTGTTGTATTTTGTACAGCAATAACGTGTTTTCCACAAAGTATGTTGCTATGTATGATTGGTCACTCTATCGAAAGGCTGGCAATGCTTATCTAGATGAGTTCAACTGTGCATGTGCAAAACTCAAGTCTAACAGTAGGAGTCAGCAGCGTACAGCCATCCGAAAAACAAAAGAAGAACAGTTCGACCAATAAAAGCACATGGTTCCTAGATGGCAGTCTGGGAAGGTGAATTCATAATCTATGCAGATCGGCAGCACGTGAAACAGTCCTCCCACAAGAGAGGACACTGGTTTGAACTTCTTTGCAGAGGTAAACATGTATGCTATGTTACCTTAACGCAGACCTGCCAAGCTTGGGGAAGAAATTACATTTAATAATCTGAGCCTAACCCAACGTAATTATGGTAGTTTGCTTCTTCACCAGACAAAGTAACGCTATTGTGACGTAGGTACATTGTTCTGTATTTATAAATATTATAGCAGCCAAGGTGTGTAAGAACGTGAACTGATCCTGTGTTCACGTTTTCAGTAGATAAATGAGGGCAAACCAGAGTTTACTTTTTTCATCTGGAGCTGCAATGGACTGTTCTGTCACTGCAACTGGCAAAAGTTGGGGAAACTGAACAAGTTCAGCAGAGAAATAAACCGGATGTTGTTTTTTTGTCTCTATGTTGAACAAATGACTGCACCATTGCTGTGGCTGGAAGTAATTTTTTTCAACTTGGGGAGCACAATGATGTTAATGACGAGAGGCGGCAGAGTTTAATGGTTAGTAAAAGCAAACCCAAACAACAGACATCGTTGACCGCCTTTGTACTGAGGTCAATCAGCTGCTTTGTATGTTTTTGCTTGTTGTTTTGTTTCTTTAGTAGAAGAATGTCTAGACACAAAGTTCTTATATCTGCTGCCTTAATAGAAGCTCATCTTTCAGTTCAGTTAAATCGCGTGCAGCGTATGTTGAGATTGTCTGTTTGTTTCATTCTCTCGTAATATCGTACTACCTAGCTCATAACTAACTCACTACAAGCTCCTCACCTCCATCTCCTCCATTCTGTTCTTCACTTACTGCCTCCATATGGATTTCAAAAGTGAAAACAAAGTATTCCAAACTATATATAACACAGATAAGAGTACAGAGCTCCTGCTGATCTAAAAAAAAGTCACCCTGCAAGCATTTGTGTGGCTTTAATTCCTTGCATACCACTATGATGGACGGAATAGTATCATTTTGCAACATGTAAACGCAGCAGTGTTACACTTGCGTGCTGGTCTGCTCTAATATCATGTTCCAACGTGCAGCAGGTAAAAAACATGCGTTGCCAAACCAGAAAGAGATTGAGAGCTTGTGCACGCAAGTAATGATGCACAAACAACTTATTTACCCAAATTAGTCCCTGTTGATCTTCCACAGCCAGAGCTTGATGTTGCCTTATAACCTTGAAAAACATCTCCGCCTCTTCTCTAATACATAACTGTCTGCATCCATCAAATCACAACGACTCCTTCTGATGCAGGGCTATTTATGCAGCCAAGAGTCTGACTGATAGTAATGGTCAGTGACACACCCAGCGCTCCATGCCCTCTTAACGAGTCTTCAAAGTCGCTGGACTTATGACAGTTTTCGATTAGATGATATTTCTAAAAGTCATTCTGCCCTGCGCTGCTAAATTTATCTCCTGCATCGTTTTGTGTAATGAATCGAGCTGCTGTGTTCAATTTAGTTGTTTTGCAGAAGACGACAGCTCCTATAAAGGCCACCGTATTCTCTTCTATGTATTAGGACAAGACCGTCAGAAGATTAGCTTTAGTGCTTTGAGGAATGAAAAACATAATTAACGGCAGGCATCTATTACACGAGACAATGTAAGTGGGTAATATCGGGTTGTGTGAGTGACAGTGTGATTGTTTATGCTGACCTGGAAGGCCGGGTGGTCCTGGTATGCCTTTGGGTCCTCGCACTGTTTGCCCTCTGGCTCCTCTGTCGCCCATTTCACCTGGAAATACACAGAATTACATAGAGAGTTACATACATGTGTGTCTATGTGCCTTTATAACAGGACATGTATGTAAATGCGTCTTCTTAACTGGTGTGTTGGACTTGTTTCTGCATTAAAGAATTAACACTTAACAGTAAAGAATTAACACTCGCATTTATAAGTTTCCGTATTAACAACACAATAACTTAATATTTAAGTATTATAAACTATTTGGCCAGAGTTATGTTTAAAAGTTTTAATCAGTATGTGCTGTGTATATTTCTGGCAGACTGTGTCTGTGAGGTTTACGCTGGTAATCAAACATGGTTTTAATGATGATGAAAAACTCTAAAAGTAACCACTAGGAGTTTTACTTTGGTTTACTGTAAAACTGGTATCCGTTTCATCACTAATACAGGACTTGGAAGCTGGAAATATTCCAAACACAGGACACTTTTATACATATAAAGAAAACTACAGGGTTTCTATTACTGAAACCACTGATTTAGATTTAGATTTAGATTTGGGTAATTATTCCTCAACATCAACAAACTAATACCGTAAGGACTCATATATCATAAATCATACTGTTTACACATATCGTTGCTGTGCCAAGAAAAACTTGTCCAGCAACATCCATTTTTGTCCATTTTTCTACACCATTCGAACACAACAGCTGTTGCTTACATTGGTTGAAAATCAGTGGTGAATGCACCAATAGAAATGCTTCAAAATAGCTTGGAAAAGTTCTGGTTCCATTGATGTACAGAGAAAGTAAAGAAGGTTTTTGGCTGCTCCTGTAAAGTTGCCATTTTAGAGATACTCGTTTTTCTCTGGACAGTGACAACGTTTTTCTTTTCCAGTGGAGCCATATGTACACATTTAAGTCAGGTAAAGTATAATGACCCACCTTTAGGCCCTTTAAGACCAATCTGTCCGGGTGGTCCTTTAAGGCCAGGGAGTCCTCTTGCTCCAGCTTGACCAGGGAAACCACTGTCCCCTGGGGCTCCAGGAGGACCAGGGGGTCCAGGCCTGCCAGGCAGCCCAGCAGCTCCGGACTCAGGCCTCCTCAGACTGGCAGCTAACTGAGCCAGTTGCTCTGGAACAGCAAAGACCAAGAGGTGAGTAAATGTGAACAACCATCTTCCAACTTTATGAGTTCATCTCAAATATAAGCAGTTAACTGATTGTGCAGTCGTGAACGGTGAGCGGACGTCTACTCAGGATTAGGGAGGCTTTGGGTTGTGTTTTAAATTTAGACAAAAGAAAAGTAAATGCTTTCTTTACAATCATATGTGTTTGCTGAACATGGTATGAAAATGGAAAAGCTCTGTTTTGCTTATTTTGTGTCTAAATTGTATGAACAAGGCACGACACACTTTATTTCATTAATTATTTAACGAATGACTGTTATTAAATTAGTTAAACATTCTGCGCAAGTACAGGCATGAAGCGTCTGCCCAATGACAAGCTAGAAAATTGGGTAAACACGCTCTTCTTAATCTTTCGCACTAAATTTGCTGACTCTGTGTAACGCCTGTACAACTTTGTTGTAATTGGTGAGAATTTCCAGTTTTCATGTACATCTGTTGAACAGCTCCGCAGCACAGACACTGTGTATTAAAGGTGCTGTAGCAGTCACGCAGAGGCAGTCAGTAAGGTAAAGAGGACTGTCTGCTAATGATGGTGGAGCGATACTGGAGCGATTTCGCTTTGAGAGATGGTCTGGCGCTCCTTGCTGGAGAGACGTAATACTGCAAGTGATTGCAAAAACCACACCCATGTGATCTACCAAGATTAAACACGAGTAGTAATAACAAGAGTCACTCTGGAAAACTATGTTGTACTATATTTTCAGAATTTAACCTTCTGGGCACATGGGCTGTACAGAAAATACAGCTTCTTTAAGGCAGCTTCTTAACAACCTTCTCTTCACAACTGGTAAACATGCCTACACACTTGTAAATGGTGATTTCCCTACATATATAGCTATCTAACAATACTAGTTCACACTGGTCCTCTGCCACAGCGATTAATACCTTGATGATATCTGATTACATCACCCTATCGCCCAAGCCCAGAGCTGTTATTTAATATTTAGCTTTCAGCTGGAAAATGCATTGACAAGATGAAGCTTAGATAAAGAGCTTAGTTTCCATTGTGTGTAAAATAGCTGTGAACAAAACTCTGCTTGGTTTCACCATTACTTGTTTCCCCTAAAGGCCTTATTTGACCGAACACTTCTCTAGACCACACGTCACGCCTGGCTGAGACATAATGCTGGTTTTACACGAAAGTTGCAGCTCTGCGGGGAAAACTTTCAAGTTCCTAAATCCCCTGCAATATGGTACGGGATAAGCATTCAGTTCATGGGATTTAGAATATTCAATCAAAGCTGTTAGAGACTGCTGTAAATCTCCCCCTCTTTCTTTTTCTCCCATGCTTTGATGTTGCCTCGCTCATCTTTTCCTTTTCAATTTGCAGCGGTAAATTGGGCAGAAAGAGACAGCAGCGTTTTTTTTTTCTTTGGTGAACTCTGTTCCGATGGTAAAAGAAGTGAACAGAAGAGGATGATTATTCACGATTTAAACGAGTTGGGCCTTAGCAATTGCTCACTGCCAGGATACGCTGAATTTTAACCTCCATTTGGAAGGTCTTCTGTGAAAACTACGCGCACTGAACGCTCGACTGAGCGCCTGAGAATGTAGAAGAAGGATCTTGGGCTCAGGAGTCGGTGTCGAGCTCATCTCTGCGAGCAGAAAGTGCAGCTCAGTTGGTGGGGAAATTAATTTTTCAGTGAAACATGGATGAAAAAGTCATGAGCCAGTGGAGGAAGTTGCGTGGTGGGAGAGGGGAGGAAGAGAAGAGGCAAAAGAGACAGGGTGAAGAAGGCTGGCAACTTAAGCAAAGCCTATCTGAAGATCAGGCTTTGCTGGAATCAAATAGAATCTTTCATCTAGCGCACAAACAAAAGGCAAGTTCGCTCGCTTTCATTTCCCGTCGTCTTTCTCGCGTGCCGGTCACTGCTTATCTGCTCGCTTGCCTAAAGAGTTCTGACGTTGTGGGTGTCTATATTCAAGCGAGAGGCTGCGCCAGACTTCAAACGGCAGCAAATTAAGGAGGAGGAAAAGAGATTTTTTGGCTTTTCATTCATTTATTTATTTATTCATTTATTTATTTGGGCTGCGGATGAGCAAAAACTTTAAGGCTGCCAGACTTACCCTGCATCACCCGCATGCAGACTTGTCTGATGTTTTGATCACTTGGTTCTTTACCCTGTGAACACACAGAAGGGCTTTGTCTGAAACTACATCACACTGGCATCTTCCTCTCTTTGACAGCTTCACTTCAAACAAACCCCCAAGTCTATTACCCAAAATAAACTACTGTGAAATCATTGTTTTTTAAAGTATGGGGTTGCAAATGCATCACAAAACAAAGACATTTCTTGGTTTAAAGAAACTAAACATGCATTTTTTGACACCTGATGGAATTTCAACAAGTCTCGTTATCACTAAATTAAGTAGCAAACAGTTTTTACTCGGGGGCCGTATCACAGAAATGTGCTGTTAGTTAAACATGTAATCAAAATTAGTGAAGGTTAGTGACACAGGCAGCTCTTGTTGCTCATGTAAAAGAGGACTAAACTAAAGTGGGATAAACTAGAAGTTATAAATACAGTAAGACAGCCCCCTGCTGTTTATTACGGTTGTAAGAAAATATTGAAATATCGAATATTGGGATATTCTGTTTGGTGATACTGTATCGATACACAGATTTCTGGCAGACAGTGAACCTTTGTGTGTTGTGTTTAAACCTCTGACCACTAGATTGCAGTACTGTAATTCATTTTCAGCTCCACTCCAACATTAACCAGCAGCACAAGGGCGCATTGCTATTGTAAGCACTAACAAACCTGTTCATATAGTGGTGTTTTAATAGCAGGTTTTGAGTATTGCAATACATTGTGATATATTGAATCGTGACCTCTGTATCACGATACGTATTGTATCGCCAGGTTCTTGCCAATACACAGCCCTACTGTTTATAGAGCAATACTGCCGCTCCCCAGTTCAACTTTCTTTTTCCCAAAAGCTTCCTAATAAACAGACACAGCTCTGTCTTCTTGTTAATCACACCATTACTGTAACTATTTATCTGATCAGTTCTCATCAAAATTAACACAGGAAGGTAAAAAGAGCTTTTGGACTTTTAAAAACGCTGTTAAAAAAATTAAAAAAGTGTAGATTTTTGACTTAAGCAACTTAAGCCATTGTTGGTGGGGTTTAAAATTCTGAGACCATCAGTAATAATATTTTATATTCAAATGTATTCATGTTTAAGTATTTACTGTAATGATAGCATGCGCTACATCTGGGTTCTGACGAGCAGATCAAATCCAGTTGAGAGTCGTCAGTACGCAACCTTTAGTTGTAGATCTGACTGTTTTGTACAAAAGCCTTAAGGTCACAAATTAGCTTAAATGCTAATAGTTACATAAAAGTAGTGCAGCATCTTCAACATTTTATTGTCATGACAATTTAAAAACATGCTATCATATATATCCGGTGTAAATGACTAGATGATGAGTGTTTGATTATTCATGTGTTAAGACCTACCGCTGGTCCCTGTGTTCCACGGGGGCCTGGAGAACCTCTGTCTCCCTGCATCCCACGTGGTCCAGGACTGCCTGGGGGTCCCTCAATGCCAGGCTGCCCACGCGCTCCCTCGGGCCCTCTGTTACCTGGTTCTCCCTGGTTACCAACCTGAAACCAACAAAGACGCACAGTGAGGGCAGAACGTTCTGTATGTCCATCACTACACTAGATGTCACTACAATTAAGCCAGCGTGCTGGTAAAGTCATGCGTCACTTGAGCCAAAATATCG
Source organism: Megaleporinus macrocephalus (assembly GCA_021613375.1). Taxonomy (NCBI): domain Eukaryota; kingdom Metazoa; phylum Chordata; class Actinopteri; order Characiformes; family Anostomidae; genus Megaleporinus; species Megaleporinus macrocephalus. Next base: position 22,193,180 of record CM038724.1, read on the forward strand.
CCGCTGTCCAAAGAAAAACACGTATCTTCATTTTTGGTAATTTTTATTTGTTGACTGCTGGTACTGTTTTCGTCCTCTCTTGTGAATGTGTCATGGATATACCTGTTTTTTTTGGACAGCTACGATATGTTTCAGTCAGGACCGCTTCAGTCAAAGAAAATTTTGATTTCCAACTGCATCAAGTTATATTTATTGATATGGCTCTGCACTGGGTCTGTATTTGACTCATGTTAACTGAATAAGCCACCATTGTTGAACCAATGAATTTAAAATACAATTTAATAAAAAGCAAATAACGTTGTTTATATTGTGGCTAACTTTCACCCAGTATGAGCTTCAAGTTAAAAAACGGCCATCGACCAATTTGGCTATAACGGGATCTAAATCATAATCTGCTTAGAAATTCACGCATCACTACAATTGATATGTTAGGATTAAATATACTACATATATACAAAACTTACCGCTCCCTTCGGTCCAGGTTCTCCAGGAGTTCCCTAAACGCAAATGATGAGAGAGAATAATATAAAAGTCTTCACAGCTGTTCAGATTATTAATAGTGCTTATTTTTATAAATATACATATCCATCAACGACTACAGCACACAGTGCATCATGTGCTACAGCTTCATCTTCTTCTGCAGAGAAATAGTTACTTACGACTTCTCCTTTGTCTCCAGGGTTTCCCTCTGCACCTTGTTCTCCCTAAAACCAAATGTATGGCAGCACAAGCACTTTTAAAGAACGTTAATAACACTAACATGTGACAATATAAATAAATACCATAAAATGTCTGATTTACTAAATGAGTCTTACCTGTTCTCCTTTGGGTCCAGGTTCTCCAGACTCACCCTATGAAGACAAACTGATCAATAAATGTATGCAATGTTTAATTATACAGCTAAGCTATTCATCTGAAGGGATAATTTACAGTCAAATGCAAAAGTTTGGATAAAATTTAAATGGTTCTATTGTTTCTGTAAAAACAAATTCTTTACAGAGAACAAACTTACACTTTACAGCACAACTTCTGTTTATTTATTTAACATACTGGACATACGTGTGCAGGTAATATATATATATACATTTAAACGTGCAGAGGCTTGTTCTCTGTACAGAATGTGTTGGCTTACAATGTTAATTGACCGTATGATTTAGGTATATATTTGTATGAATACATAGGGTATAAAATTATGGTTTGGCTTGTTCTCAATCATAATACATGTTGAAGAGAACAGAAAGAGTGTCCGTTCAGGCTAGAAATAAAGGAATGTATATCTGTATATACTTTTTTTTTTTATCTCTTATTCTTTTCCAAAGAGTTTTCACTTCCAGGGTTTAAAACAGCAGGAGGTACTGAGCTGAGAGCAACATTATTAAACACTCCCAAACAACTACACTGATCTAATCGGCACAGCTGAGTGAAAGCTTTTATTCCTTCAGAAGCCAATTATGTGATTGTAGCCGCTATCTTCCCAATTTACATCCTTCTGACATATTTCTCTAGCTAACATCAAAGTATGAACTCCTTTCTCAAGTAGGACTGCTTTGAAGTTTCACTTCTCACCCGCTCTCCTTTTTCTCCAGGCACGCCTGGGGGTCCAGGAAGTCCAGGCAGGCCGAGGTCACCTTTAGGGCCCTGAGAACAGCATTAATACCACATGAGACGGACAGGCAGGATTTCTATTTCTGTGAGCTTGTGCTGGATAGTTGCCTCTCGCTTTCCAAATCTTTGGGCTTGAAAGGGAATTTAAAGGGTGAGCTCAGAGGTTTCAAGGTTATTTCAGTTTGGAGAGTGAACGCATCCTGTTGTTTTCTATTAACGGGCAAAGAGTAAAAGCATTTCTGCCTTTTAAAGTACTCTTCTACTTCAAAAAATATGTTGTTTTTTTGAAAATCTGTCAATCAATAATAATAATTGTTCTGAACGGCCCTTATTTCCCATAAAAGCTGCATAAATAAATGCACTTTTAATGGTTTACAAACCACTCTGTGTCTGATTTTTCAGCAGAGATGTGAGCGCAAATGATGAGCCAGTTTCAAAATGAGAATGGTTTTGGATAGCTGATAAGGTAAGTTTTTCACATTGTTTAACTATTAAGCTCAACTAGACTGCTCCCACCAGATGTGAGTTTGAGTGCAGATCAGATGAAACGTATAAAAAACAAATGTCAAATGAAAAATGTCTGAAATTTGCATAGACTTATTTTGCCATTAGACCTGACCATTCATTTTAATGAATGGTAGTTAATGTGTGGCTGTTCATTCAACAATAAAGGTAGCATCTCTTTTAACTAGAAAAGTGCATTTACTGAAGGTAACGCAGGACGGTTGTGCAGCTTATGCAGTGGGATGTATAAATGACATGTAGAGGAGTGCGGGTCAGTGTGTTGATGTTTGGGTTCGGCTGAAAACTAATGGGACCCTATGGGAGAAACGAGGGATGAATGAACGACAAATAGAGGAGTGTGAGTCGGTATCTGCAGCTTAGAGTCTGGGCATCTGCCTTGTGTGAGTACAGGCAGTTTGGAGGCAGTAGGTTAAATAAAACCATGAGATTTGGGCATGTCCGAAAATGAATAGGACTCTATGGGGGAAAAAAGAGGAATGAAAAAAAATGAAAGCAAAACACTAATAACATACACAAACATAATAATGATAGATTAGATTCACACAGCCAATCTATGATTCCCTCCTAAGGGCATTATGTTGATTACACAGACTAAAAACATTTGGGCCCATAAATCCATTTGGGCTATTTCTTTTAAGCCCACAATGTTTAGCTCCACCTTCCAGCGGTCTCCATTCAGTACTCGTTGAGGCTGGTAGGTTCGTTCTAAACACTAACTGTTTTAGTCAGATACAGCCCAACTGTGACTACATGACAAATGGCAACGTTCAAAAAGTGCAGAAATGTTCTTACATTAGTTTCTTAATTCTGTAATTTCACAACTGCATTTCCTAAAGCCACCTTTTGGAATTCACATTCCAGACACGGACTAACACAATAAACTTAATTAGACAAAACATTACATATCTTATCTAGGCTGCTATGAAATTTTCTGTGATGGTTCTGTTAGCATAAAGTAATAGTGCACGTCAACATTTCAGCATTAGGAGTGACCTGTGCTCAGCTGGGCGACTCCTTTACTGCTGAAGCTCTCAAATGTGATGCTACAGTGTTTGAGCTACTGATGGGTGTTGTTTTCCTAACCTACTAATACTCTGGTGGCGGATTTGAAGGGGGACAAAGGTACTGCTGAAGGTACTGCTGATGATACACTGGGTAATACAGGCTGGAACAGGAAATGATACATGATCCAAAGTGCAGGACAATCCACTTGAATCCACTTCGCTCTCAGAGTGAACGTTGATAAGCAAATTCAGTGTACAGCATGTCCTGATGCCTGTATGTGTGTGTGTTTGTATGTGTGTACACACTCCGTCTTTGATCCCGGAGACTTTGTACGTGTGTGTATGTGGAGAACAGAGGGCTCTTTAAGGAAGACAGACGATCTCGGCTTACTGCGAAAACATTCCTCTTGCAGGATCCCATTTAGGGATTCTGTCTCCAGAGCCAGCCGCTGTTAGTATTCTCCCCTGAGCCATCAGCACATCTCTCTCACTCACCCTCTCTCTTTTCTCTATTTGCATTCACATCCTTTCTTTTCTAGCCCTCTTGTTTTCCTTGCTAAGCTTTATAGGCAAAGAGAAGCGAAGCACTGAATGTGCAAGATTTATTAACATGAATAAAGTATATACATATATAAAACAGGGTGTAACGGATTTAGAAGGACTGTTTTATTAATCTCCATTACAGCTTTAGGTGTATTTCAGTTCACTCTGATTTATTTATGTTTATCAAGCTATTTCCTTTGGCTAGTTTGCCGTTCTTTATCATGAAGCGCTGCAGTGAGGTTGACGCGCACCCTGCAAAAAGATGGTATCTTGCCAAATGAGTTTAAATCTCATATCAAGTCAATATAAATAATATTGCAGCTTTTCAGACAGATGTACGGCTATTATATGACTATGTAATTTGTTTCTAGACACAATATAAGACATGCAAAATCATACGCCAATCTAAAAAATCTACATCTCAAAACATGTTTTCTTAATAAATTGACTTAAAATAAGTTAAAATGTCTCAAAATAAGTAAATAAAAACCTTATAGTAAGCTTACAACTATCTCATCATGAGAAATATGAAATGTACTGAATATATGTATAGATGATAATTTTATTCGCCAAGATACCATTTGTTGCAAACATACACTACAGGCTAGTATGAATGCACTATACTAGGAGGACTACAACCAGGCCAAAACTGGCTTTTTCAGCTTTCCACCCTGCAAATAATGTCTTCTGGCCTTAAGGGTCACAGACTAGACTTAATGTTGAAGATGCAAGTAAAAAAACATTTCATTATCTAAAACGTGCAGGAAAAAAACAGATAAAATGAGGAACACAGTGCAGCCTCGCAGTCACAGTGGTACTTAGTTACCTGTACACTAGGGGGCAGTGTCATTTAAGGTGAATGCATTTATCTTTAGAAGAAGAGAGGTATGTGGGGGGCCAGAGCAAATCTTGTTTGTGGAATTGTGTAAAGTTCTGTCCTCTTCGATGGCTTTAACACCAGCAAATCTTTCCCTAATGGTGGATAAAACAGATTGAATGCTGGACTGAATCTCAAATGCTGTCTTTTCCAGACAGACTGAGTGAGTAAAGTACCAACTGGAGGATTTCAATACTGAGACTGCTCTTTCTCTCCTACATTGAGGTAATTTCATTTTTTCCATTTTTTTTAGCTTTGTTGAGTCAATGAGAAACAAACGTATTCAGAGTGGTTTGGTTTCTTGTAAAGAAAACTTAATGGTAATGATATTAAACTGGTAATGGTATTAAACTGCCTTAGAGCTCTGCTGCCTCAGACTCACAGTCTGTTTGTTGGAAAAGCTCAACTGCATGCTTTCTGAAGCTTCTTTATTCAAATTCCCCGTTCTACCTTAAATGATGCAGCAGTTACATTCTGGCGCCTCAGGTGATAGTCGGGCTAACTGCTGCACCATTTAAAAGAAGCTAACCTCAGCCACGTTTTTCTTCAGGTTTACACTCAATAACGGGTCACTTTCTAGAAACATTAACATTACACGTTCCACCAGTTAACTTCACGTTTTCAACCACCTATTTCAGTGTTTTGGGCCTGATGTTAAGCTTCTGTTTTTTATAAACTGTTTAGAACAAAGTATCAACCAGACTTCTTATCTGGAATAATTTTTTATATTTCTTCCCTTAATTTGTTTTAAAATGATTAACTGGTTGAAGAAATGGTTAGTGGCAAAACACATGAGAAGATATTCTTATTAATGTGTTTCTTCACATCATCTTTTTTGACTGCAATTTTACAAATTTCTGATGCTTGTGGCTCTTTCTGGTCTCCTAAAAGTAGAGTAGGTAAGAGTAGTTTGAAGTAGTTTGTCAGTAAACAAAAAATGTCAGGTAAGCAACCAGGAAGGTGACTCCTAAGGTGACGCCTATCACAGTGGGGGGTCTCAGGATGGCTGTAGCTAAAAATTAGACAGCTCAGCCTAACTTTTTACAATAAAGTAAATAAAACCGCTTTGAAGTGAATCATACTTTGTTAATTGACAAGACATTCTGGCCAATATAGGCCTTCATATGAAGATTGGTTGATTAGAAATTTGTCTAATGTTTGAGTGACCTTTGGCAGCATCATTACTGTGGTGTCCCAGATGTTACCTCTATTGGGGTCAAAACCACAACCAAGGGACCACCGTTACTGTATACATAAGCCCAACACAGTTTCTTTCCCCTGATATGTACATCCGCGATTAACTTAATTTTACAGACTACTGAAAATTCACTGTCTCACTCGACAGGGGAAACTGGTCTTTACTCTGCAGGACAAGCTATATGAACTCCATAAGTGATACAGCACTTACTCTAGCTCCTGGTTTGCCCATAGGTCCAGCTGGTCCTTGTTCTCCTCTGTCTCCCTAAACAGAAGCATAAGTAAAGTATTTAAACTATAAACAACAAACACAGTACATGTGTATTGATATTACTGAGAAGTTAATCACTCACTGGACCACCAACAGGTCCAATAGGCCCAAGTTCTCCCTGTTCTCCACGTTCTCCCTGGTTAGAAACACATAACATTAATCAGAGGATCTCTGTGTCCTGCTGTTAAATGTTCTGCTATTGAGCAGGTTTTGATCAACACACCTGTCTTCCAGCAGATCCCATAGTTCCAATGAGACCTGGCTGTCCAGAGTTACCCTGAAATCAGAACACAGCAACTGAAACGAACTATTCCGGATGGATAATATGATGATATGTTATCTATCATGATAAATAATGGCACAATGTGTTTTTCTAAGAACATCGCAAAGTTTATTGACATTTCTGTAACACTGTCTGATGACAAGTTTCATAAACACAGATTTTTAACATAATTATAAAAGTTTTTTGTCGACAGTGAAGATGTAAAGGGAGGATGTTTGACTGTGTATTTCATACAGAGCTCCTGTTAGCTTGCTAGCTTGCGCAAGCTGACTTTTGCGTGGACAACTGATGCATCCCAAACTGGCCCAGATGTTTAAAAAACAAAAAAGACACTGAAACGCCCACAAGCAATTCTTTTTTTTTTTGGCTAAAACTTATTTAAAAGAATTTCACAGGACCCTGAATGGTTGGTCATGGGCTGCTTCACTTACCTTTACACCACCACCTCCCTTTGGGCCTGGAACGCCTGGTAAGCCCTACAGAAGCACAGACAAAGTATGTCAGTACATCAATACTGTACAACTAAACTATAACATACTCATTCATTTGCTGGACCTAAGCAAGTACCAAGGCACAAGTACCAGATTTTCTTATGGCATGCTACGTATTATATTGTCCAATGAAAAACAAGTACCACCAAAAACATACCTAACTTTTAATGTAAGTCAATGGAAGCTGAAGTTCTTCCAAGCTATTATAGAGCATTTCTATAGGTCCATTCATCATGACACTTTCACAGGACATAAAGAACAGCAGTCGTGTTCAAATGATATAAAAAATGAATATTGGAGACATGTGTTTTTCTTTGAAATGATAGGTCCTTCTGTGTGAACTTTGAACCTACCTGCATACTCAAGCATATCGTTGCTGTCCAATAAAAAACAAGTACCACCAAAATGTCAACTTTACAGGAGAGACCAAAAAGCTTCTATACTTTTAATGTAAGGCGATGGAACCAGAAAATGTTTAAAGCTATTTTGGGCATTTCTATTGATCCTTTTATCATAAAAATTTCAAACAATGTAAACGGAAGCTGTTCCTTCCAAGTGGAGTGGAAAAATTTAAATCGACAGAAATGGAGAAATGGATGTTTTTCTTTGGCCAGCAGTGACATTTACATCCAATTACACAGTTTTCATCTTCTACATAGGCACATTCAAGAAGTGCTCTTGTAATGATTGTTTGTTTAGTTCATTTACAGTCAGCTAAAGTTGCAGTATGTAAGTTTTGGGGAATCTGAGACCCCTGTACTACATACAAATAACAGTTTTTCTTAAATCTATTTTTAATACTTTCTAGGACATGTAGGAACCTTAGTCCAGTATTTGCAGAGGTTTTTAAAGTGCTTTTTTAGCCATCAACCACTGTGCTTATTTTTGATTAGCGATATGCGCTACCACTAATGTTAATACTTGATATGAGATTTGAATAGAAAAGCCATTTGTTCAACTAAAATCAAACCGCCATGGAAGTGACATTTTATGTCCATTACATTGGAGTGATGTTTCAACATTGTGGCTGTAAATATGGCTCGGTATGTGCTGACGTTGTAATATAGGCCACAAATATAACACAATGACGAGTTCAGAAAATGTTTATTCTGGATTATTCGATTATTCGCATCACTTTTCTTTAAGGACTCTTATTTTGAAGCCTTATTTGACTGTATGGTGAGTTCAGAGAGAGCGGTGTAAGTCTGTGGCTGATGGCCAGTCGAGCTGGACTAATTTAGAGCTCTGTTAGCGTATTCCTTGCATATTTGCGGCACTGCTGGTGCCAAAGATGTATGTTTAACGGAGCTGGCGGTTTGTTTAAAAGCTGTATGTTTACCTTCAATAGCGCTAAAGGGTATAATATAAAGCAAAATGCAGATTTTTTTTACCCAATAATCTAATTCTGCTGTGGAGCCACAAGGGGGCAGTAAAATAATGTGTCACAAGTTGCCAACCCCTGGTCTGTGTTATCTTTGCATTACAGTAATGTCCTCGACAATGAGTCCTTGGCACTGCTCATGTTTTAGAGCTGCAATGTATATCAAGCTTACATGCTCACTTTTTATAGCACTGTTAGCACATAACTGCACTGTTGCATTTTACTCTATTTATGAAATAAGAACCTCAAGAGTGTTTTACATTTACTAAAGTGCTGCTTACTATCAGCTCTATATGATAAAGGAATGAACACAGGATGTTGATCAAACTTACAGGAAGCCCTTGCTGTCCAACCTCCCCAGGAGCTCCAGGTTTGCCAGGGTTACCCTGTGAGAGAATGCAGTTTCATCATGCAATGGGTTTATTTAACTTAATTTTGGTATGGCCTATACCTCAGATAACAGCTATTATCGATTATTATACCTTAGTTCCTGGCATTCCAGGAATTCCTTCTCGGCCATCCACACCAGGCAAACCCTGAGAATAAGAAAGAAATCACAGTGGTTGTGTTTGTTGCAGTGTCACGCTTACAATGTACCACATTATCACTGCGCTTATCACTGCAACACATGGCCTTGATTGTAAAAAAATAACAGTGTAACTGAAATTGGTTATCTTAACATACTGACACATACACAACCACACTGTATGTTTTAAGTAACTGTTCGCTGCCTAAATACAAAGCTTTACATATAATGCTTAAAACATTTGCACAGCACTGTATGTGTGTATACTGAGTGTGTGCATAGGGTGGCTTCAAACACGGAACTGTCTGCTTTTTTAACTTGGAACAAACGTGAATGCTTAGTCTGACATGATGACGTGTACTTACACCCTCTCCCTTCGGCCCTGGAAGACCGGTGATGCCTCTCGTCCCTTGGGGTCCCTGGAAACAGAGATTTATCATTCACCCCAGATTCACATGTATCATCTTTCTACTTCAGTGCAGCACAGTGGACATCACTTGGGCTGTTTCAGTTATCTATCTGTCAAAGACTTTTACTTGTAATAGTTCTATACTGGATGCATTGAGATGAAGAGAATTCTGGTAGAGCTCCAAGTCTTACATACTTGTTCACCCCTGGGTCCAATTTCTCCCATCGTGCCCCTCTGGCCATGATCACCCTGCAAGATGTGAAACATACCTGCATTATCACATACTTAATCTATACGCCAAATAGAAAAAAAACATACACTCTGTAGTTGAAAGACTTGTATGAACCTGTTGCCCCGCCATATTAATGCCCTACTGTGTGGCTGAGCTGTTGCTGCTGCTAGATGCTTTTCCTTTCATGGTTATGGCACTTACAGTTGACTAGGGCAGATCTAGCAGGGCAGATATTAGTACAACTCATTCTACCCTCACTGTTTGTCTATTGAGATTGCATGGATTGAATATGTTAATTATGTATACCTGCTAGCAGTAGATGTGGCTGAAACCCCTGATCTCAATAATTACAAGGCCATATAGTGTATGTCTTGTTTGCTTTAAATGATATGCATTTTAACACATATTTCAATGCAGTCTTATTATATTATACATTTTTACGTTAAAAGCTTGGTGTAATTAATGTACTACATCCTTTTTAAATTTCTTCCAAGTTTTAGATTACAAGAACAAGAAGAAAATAGCTGGATCACACAACTGCCAATAAAATCAGGAGTGACAGCTCTTGCGACAACACAACTTACAGCAGCACCTGCAACTCCCTGAGGACCTGGATCTCCATCATTGCCTCGAGGTCCCTGTAAGAAAACCAGAGTGATTCACTGCTGCTGCAGTTTTAGAAGCCAAAACATGGCACCTTTCACCGGGGTGCCATCAATAATCTCTCAAAGTCTTTACTTGCCATCTCTCCTTTGATACCCATCATTCCCGTAGCCCCTTGGAGTCCTTGTGGACCCTGTCCAGACAAAACAGTATTATTATTTTCTCTCTTTCAACGTCTCTGAAAAGGCTGCGACATGCAACAGAGAGGAGTGAAACACTCACAGTTGGGCCTTGGGATCCAACCTCTCCTGGGGCTCCCTGGTCTCCCTCCTCTCCCTGACACACAGAACAAAGATCAGTTATTCAGAATGACATGTTCATTAATAACACAAGTGTAACGTAACTACAGAATGAGACATGGCCTTAATGCACAATGAGGCTGTACAATACATTGCTTATCACTGGTTATCATGATACTGGCCTTTCTGATATGACTGCAATATGCGATTGAGCCCTTTAACAAACACTGACAAATCACAGCTCCAGAACGGCATTTCCATGTGTGTGTTTGGATAAGTGATGCATCAATGGCGATTCCAAGCACTGTTTAGTTCCTCCCTATTAGTGTCACCTAGCATTTTACCATAACTAGACTTGATTTAATCTATATTAAACCCACAGAAAGCCACAGTAGCAAGTAGGCAGCAAGTATTTTAGATAAACAGACAAATACTTAAAAATATTTTTTAAGCCCACTTATTACACAACTATGTGCAAAAAGGTGATAGTAGATGATATTTTATGGGATGTGATACATTTTGTCAGAATATTGTCAATACTGTCAGTACGTAAAGAACACTGACCAGCTATATGTTTCATTAGTGATGTTTCATTGGATTTCGTGCTGTGCAGTATGTGAAATATTCAGTAAAAACTGTTTAATGCTCTGTGTCTGTGTCAGAATACAGTATATGAACTTATTAATACATCTTGAGATATCTTGAGATATCTTTGACACCCCTATTTAACAGTAGTCACAAACACAACAAACACCTTAAACTTTACTAGCTTGTTTGTGGACTTCACTACTGCATAAGTAAGTTAATGGAACCCGACAACGTTCATCATGTAATTTACACACAATATAAAGAGCAACAGGCATTTTTCAAATTAAATCAAACACTGAGAAACCAAGTTCTGTTCTGACAGCAGTGATATATTAGTTGTAATGTAGTTACCAATAGTTTTAGAATAACCTCAATAAGCCTGTATATTAAAAGGTTAATAAACAAAATGTCATTATTTAAAATATTTGGCTAAATATATGCAACTATATACATTACACATAATTGTACATGAACACAGTTTCCAGGTATTTCCTGGCTCACAAAGTTTAATTAGACGTTTATTATTCAAGAAGAATGTAAAACAGTTCTCTAGTCAGGCTATTCATTCATATAGTACACTTATGTGTATGACTTTTGTTGTTTTTGTTGTTTGCATTGCATTGCTTAAGGGTTTCTGATGCAATACATATACACACAGAGAGATTTGCTTTGAGCCAGAGAATAATAGTATTTTCTTAATGTATACAGCACCTCTTTTTTTGGAAGTCCAGTAATAAGGGCATAGCAGAAATCAACACTGCTTGCAACTAATGCATGAGCAAGCTGCTGATCTGCTGCTGAAGAGGTGGATCATTTAGTGAGCTTTAGTGCGAAATGTGAATCATTCCTGTATTAGGTTTGGTATACAAATCAAAGAAGTCGAGCTTCTCATAAAGCTTTTTTATTTATTTTATTTAGTGCCAATAATCAGTTTAGACAAAGAATAACTTTTAGACAGCTATGTTAATTTTCAATTTTTTTTTTTTTAGACAGAGCTGAAATTTTTTCAAAGACTCAACTTGGCTTTAACTGTAATTAATAGTTTTTAACCAAACTGGTCATTTTTGTCGTTAAAAATAATAATTATCTCTAAAGGAAATCTTACCGTTTGTTAGTGACTCTAAAGGTTGAAGCCTTATTCCTTATATTTACATTTCCTTGCTATAGTTTTTACTGTTAAACTACTCACATATTTGATCAAATCAGTTTTTTCCAGCCTACAGACATTTGACCTAATTTTTAAAAAGTTGAGCGATGTCTTACCTTGTGGCCTTGTTTACCAGGTTCTCCAGCCTCTCCCTTCACTCCTTTGTGACCCTAACATGTAAGATTTTATGTGATTACTGTACTCAAACAATAACAAATGAAAATAGAAGACCGTATGTATTGTAAAGCCACTGTGGTCAAAAATCAAGTGCAATCATAAACAGACATGCTTATGAGTCTGCACAAATGCTTGAGTCTGATTCGTACTTTCATGCCAGGCAGTCCAGGATAGCCAGGCGCTCCAGGTGAGCACGCATTGGGGCACTGAAATGCAAGAGATAGGAGATATTAAGGTGACTAAGACTAAAAGCTGCATTAAGTATATTCGGATTCATTGAGTAAAAACTGTAAAAGAGTTTTACCAGCTCCATTGTCCCGCCCAGTATTCCTGCAGCACCCTAGAAAACAAGGAGCAACTTTCAGCATTATTCTTTAGATAGATCAACAGTAGTTCTCTTCAAGTTTAAACCCATGACAGTATTACAAAACCCTTCAAATAGAGCCAATCCAATGTGTATTTCAACATTTCTGATTTGGGACACTTTCAAATGTGGTACTGATATCTCATATATACCAATCCACCATAACATTAAAACCACCTCCTTGTATCTACACACACTGTTCAGTTTATCAGCTCCACTGACCATACAGGAGCTACACTTACACACTGTAGTTCATCAGATTCTCTGTAGACCTGGTTACCTTTACCCTTATTCCTTTGATTAGGACCCCCAAAGGACCACCAGACAGCAGGTATTATTTAGGTGGTGGGTCATTCTCAGCATTGCAATGACACTGACATGGTGGTGGTGTGTTATTGTGTGATAGGCTGGTACAAATGGATAAGACACATCACTGCTGTCCTGTGGGGGTCCTGACAGTGTATAAACAATGTATGCATTGGGTCAGTGGAGCAGTGGAGCTCTGTGTTTAATTAAGTTTTAAAAGTAATCTGCTACAGGTGATTAAGGCTATAGCGTCAAAGAAAAATAACAAGTTTGAAAACAAAGTTTGAAGAAACAAAGAATGTGAACCAAAGTCGTTGGTTAGGCCAAATAACGTGGCCTTTTGACAGCGAGTTGGAATGCACCTGGTTCACTCTTCAGGCATGATCCCCACCCAAACTTCAGTTATTCCATAACTCCAGTATATATACATACCATCTACAAACTATATACATATTATCGCCTCTTGCCCTTCAGCAGATGTCAATTCCTGACTAAATTCAGAGTTTCAGTTAATGTAAAAAGAAAAAAAAGGTACTTACACGAGGCCCTGTAGGCCCACGGGGCCCTTGTGGCCCTCTGACACCCATTGCTCCCTATAAGGCAGAAATACAGCTGGTCACTTTCATGATCAATTAGAATTACAATGCTTGTCTATATGCATTTTACTATTATTTTTTTCTTACGCCACTAAGACTTATTTTGTGGAACCATAAGATCATGTATAAGGATTATATTGACAGTAACAGCTGAAAATGTGTCCTTACTCCAGTTGGCACATTGATCAAATATCAAATATAATCCTTTTAAAGCTGTGTTTAGTAAGTGTAGTGCAGCATTTAGCATCATCCTATTGGGTTATCTAATATTGCACTGTGAATGTACACACACCCCAAATATCTCTTCTAACGAGTAAACTTAATTTAAGGTTACAAGTTAAGTTTCCTATTATAGACAGTAGGAGTTGACAGTTTGAGTCCCTATACAAAAGCTCTGGCAACAGAGTAAGACCGTTTGGAGCAGTCCAGTTAATTTATTTCTTTTAAGTAATTTTATTATGTCAAATTATCTCTCTACATTGGAAACTCATTTTGGTGCATATTTCTTATAACAAGCAAAATTATTTGTCCATATAGTGAGATAATCTGAACTGCTATAAGAATTTAAAACACATACTGAATGTCTAGAAGTAAGGCAAATAAACATGATAAGCCTGCATGACTCTAAACATTAAACATATCTTATATTTTAGTGTCAAGATATAGATTTCACTTGTCAAGATGATGTACTGCATGCAGTATGGTCAAATCTTATCAGTGTACCTGTTTTGTTTCAAGGCAAAAAGAACACATAAATAAACTAACAAATGTAGTCTCAAGTGTTTGAAAGAAGAGAAATCTGTTAAACCCACAAACATCTCCTTCTCTTTGAGCACAGCTCATGCTGAGAAAGCAACCATCAGTCATGGCAGCAAGTCAGATTGTTATCATTGATGTCTTCACGTTCTCCACAACAATGTATGTGATAAAAGGATAACTGAGAACATTGGTACTGTGTGAAAATGCAATGCCAACAAAAACTGCTTTTGCTTTACAACGTGACAAGTGTTGTGGAAAAATACAAGCACTGTGTTGCATCAGGTCTGAAACTAGCTCACCATGTTCAATGTCCATACAACCCCCCTGCACTGGACTGTGAAGCAGTGGAATTGCATTCTTAGGAACAGAATGAACCTCTCTGGAGAAAGCTGGAGTGGAGTTTGTGATCTAAACATTCTAATACCTGACCCCACTAATGCTTATGTGGCTAAATCAAATTCATGTTCTGACAGCTATTGTAGCCCCTTTCCAGAAAAGTAGAGGCTGCCACTGCGGCAAAGAAGGTCAACTCACTATTAAGAGCCTTGATCTTAGAAGAAACACTGGGGAAGCCAGTGTGTACAAACTTCTGGACATGCAGTGTACCAAGTGCCACCAGTTCTTGCATGCCAACTTGAACAAACAAGCCTCAAGTTTGGCCTAAATGTTTGAGCTCAGGCTTGATTCAGTGTTGTGGGTTTGGCTCGAACAGAAAATTGGTAGTCTGTGCTTGTATAAAAGAACTGCTTCTGTTAATCAGTTTTGATACGCAACAGGTCTTCTTACATATCTAACGTATCAGGACAGGGTTACCACTACAATTCCTGAGTAGACAGAAAACAGCCACAGTATTTTAAACTCTACTACTGAGGTATAAAGCACCCTCTAGTGATCTGCGGGCTTGTACTCGGGAGGAGGCAGTTGTTCGTAGTGGGCTGGGAATGTCGCTTTAGGTCAAAAACATATTGAAGAGTAGTGCAATAAATAAACATCATCAGTCTGAGACAAATACGGCTGCAGGTACTGATACAGACAGTTCGCTAGCCAGAGGTCTCGACCCACTTCCAGCCCAACTGGTGAAACTCATTCTATGATCATACGAGGGAGTATTTTTGCTGTTAAATACCAAACAGGTCAAAAATATAATAGCTCTTGATTTTGGCTCATTAATCTCATTGGATCGTTTAAACAGATATCAGGTTTATTATTAGTGCTGATTTATTACGGAAATGTATATTTTCCTGGCATGCTTGGCTTTGTTAGCAGGTACAGGAGGCCGTTTATCTTGACTGAAGTGATTTACCAGTGGTTGACAAGCCGGAAGGAAATATGTGGATGCAAAATAAAGTAACTATTACAATCACTCAATATGGAAAACACATAAGAATGTAATATTTTAATAAATGGTAACCAAGATGCTACAAATAAAGATATTCCAGAACTCAAAACGTCCATGTGTGAAAATAGGCTTTTAAAAATTTAATGATATTTCAGAAACCTATGGGAACCCTGAGTTTATCATGGTTCAACACTGATGGCTGCCCAGTTAAAATGCCATCTGATTGGTTGGGCAGGTTCATTTTTGAACATCTATAGGGACAGTCAGCTCGGTGAACAACATTCTTGAAAAAACTTTCATTCACAATTTGCAACCAAACAATTAGTAACTTGTCTCGCTTTGCAATATCTGCAGCTCTTGGTCTAACAAGGTTGGCAACTTTGTGTAATATGTTTTGTTAAATAAACCACTGTTTTAGTTGGTTTGAGTGAGCAGCATCTGGAATCTTTAAAAAAAGGCATATGTTTATAAAACAACACAAAACTGTTACTCACAGGAGGACCAACTTTACCAAGCACGCCTGGAAGTCCACCAGGTCCAGGTGGTCCCTGCTCATACAAAGATATAAGATATAAGCAGCTGGAACTGCTGTTGATGTAAATCCAACCACATTCTGAGCAGATGATTTTATAACAGTTGAGCCAGGAAACAGAAAGTACTTACAGGAGGTCCATCAGGCCCAACACCCTACAAAAAAAAGGAAAATGATGATGACCTAAAACACCATTACTATTGTAGAAGACTTATTAGTGTTTGAGCTGTGTTAACATTTTGAGTGATTTGAACTTCAACCCCGTAAACCCAGGATTATAACATACTAATGTGTATTATTCAGTATCAGTAACTACAGGGACTGACTAAACTATTTTTAGGCTACAGAAGTGTGTAAAAACGTAGGGCCTACTGGTGGACATTGACCATTTATGGGGTTTAATAGTATGTTTCTGGGAATATAACACTAAAACTCCTGTAACTTAGTATTTTAAATTCAATTCAAATGTTAATGCAGCACATACAATAATTTAGTTCAAACAACTTTCTTCTTTTACTGTGTACATGAACTCTGTAGGTCAAACACAGTCTTCCACTTGCCCGTAATATAAGTAATGTGTTTAAATTTGCCTTTGCTTGTACGATTTTATGTAACGTGCAAGTAACTTTCTGTTCATTTTACAGTAACTTTTTATACAGAAGTTATCTCAGTAGAAGACAGGTTCACACTTACAGCTTCTCCACGAGGTCCAGGTTTCCCGGGTTCTCCCTAAATCAAAGGACAAAGCTTTTCAGTATCACATCAGTAGTTTTAGGCAGTGAACTAAATAAAGCATTATCACCTTGAATTTTCAAATTTCCATATGATGTATTATTCACTGATGCCAACTTTTTGCTTAAGATGGGAAATAACTGCCTCAAGAATTCATGTAGAGCCTTTTGAAGAGCATCAGTCTCGTTAGTTTAACAGGAACTGGTGCTGAGGCCTTGTTTTACCCACGGAGATTAAAAAAAGAACACTGACAGGATTAGGGCTTATTTGTCATGAGGAATTGCTTTGCACAGTAATTCCCGCTGCAATGCCGAGCAGCAGGCCACGCTTTGGCTGCCGTCCATGCTGAAGGCCTTATCAGACTGAAAGCTGAGAGTTAATTAGCCAGTCACCTTCGGTCCAGGGGGCCCATCAGGACCTGCGTCTCCCACCGGGCCAGTCAAACCCTGAGAACAAAACAAGCAGGGAAATTAGACATTTCAGATAATTAGTCATAACAAGAAAAAGAAGGGGCTGACACTTGCCCTCTACAGGTAATGCTCAGAAAAATACTTATAACAATTAGTTCTTCTTATAATTACTATAGTAGTAGTAGAAGAATTATTAACATCATGGTTTATATGTGGCACTACAGTTTCTATTTTGTGTTTTACAACATACTAAATAGCAATGTGTATTGTGTATTATGATATAATATTTTCGCCCAGTGCAATTTAACACCAATAAGTTAACTTTTGTTAATTAGAACCAGTAGTTCCACATTGAAGCCAAAAGTGGGTCAGTGTTATATATTTTTTGTCGGTGCTAAAAGCACTTCCAAAATTCTGCAGAGAATTTAAGCAGTGACCAGAAATGTCTGACCACTGCACTCACACGCTCTGGTGACCCAACACGGTCCTACTATGTCCGCTGCACCCGACCAGAGTGGGAGAGGAATAAGAAAGACAGGGAGTGGAAAGGATGGACAAAGATAAAACTATCTAAAGTTAAGTTAAAGTTTTAAATTGCAGAACCTGTAAACCTTTTTACAATCACTTACAAGTTTGGTTTGGCATCATTATGGGTTAAAGGGTCCGAAGTCTCTCAGCTCATATTTGTTTGTTAACACGTACAGGTCTCTTCTAATAAGTTTCAACTGAGTCACTGAGGTTTTGTCTTTTAACATGCTGCAGTTATGATGTCTTCCTTGTTTTCAACTACTCAACTGTCATTGTAGCACCTTCTCTGTGATGAGAAAGAGAAGAGGAAACAACTGCAATTGATAAGTTACAATTTTCAAGTTTGATGCTTCAGCTAGCTAGCTAATCTAGTTAACATAAGCACCCACTTGAAAAAGCCAAATTGCTCTTTTGTAATTTTTCTTGTTTTATAGGGTGTTTCTTGCTATGAACTCACATCTTAATGTTCTGGTTGTTGACTGTTTTTAGGTGCTGCCCAACTAAAGCGAGAATAGCTAGCCTTAGCCAGTTATCTCCTCCTCAGCTAGATTGTCAGCCCTTGTTTGACTGACAGATGACAAACAAGACATGAAGATGTGGTTTTATAGCAATAAACACCCTATAAATGCCACAGTCGATATAAAAGGTCACAAGGAACCAGGTTGGCTTTTGCCAGTAGGTGCGATGCCTAAGGTGATGTACACAAAGCATGTAAAAGTGCCGATCTTTTTCTTCATATGTTTTACGTCAATACAACTCATCATCCATCATAATTTCACACTGCTAAGACTCCCAAACATTTGGAATGATGTTTTTGTAAAAAATAAATAAATAAATAAATAAATAAAAATAGAGGGCACATATCACAAGAGCATTTTTCCTGAAAAGGAAAGGAATAAGAGAACAAGACTGCAGTGTCAACAGTAAAGAGGAACTAAGAACACTAAAAAAACAAGTGCTTGTGATCACTCCTATAATGCTGGCAAAGACGAAACTAAAACCACATCCATCGGCAGTCACGAATGTTGTTCTTTTGCACTTGCGGGTCGATTAAGGAGCTGCTCTGTTAAGACTGAAGTTCAGTATAGGTCACATTTAAAAGACAACAGTCTAACATTTAATAACAGTATTGCAGGTGAAGTTAATTAACAAGCATATGGTTATCATTACCATTTTTTAATAGAATTGATTTTTTAATAGAATAGATTTTTAATAATTTTAGTTTCAGTTAATTATTGAATAATAAGTCTTAATTATAGTCTTAATAATAGACCCTGATCTCAGATCTAGAAGTCATGTTAAAGCTGTTACCAAGTCATCGCAGCATCGTAGCACCAGCATTTTATCACTTTAAAAACATCATAAGGTTTAAAAATTTTCTGAATAAACCAGGCCGAAAGAAACTCATCCACACCATGCAGGATCGATTACTGTAATGCTCTCCTAACTGGACTTTCAAAAAAGACAATCAAACAGCTTCAGCTGATTCAAAAAGCAGATGCCAGACTTCTTACTAGAAGCAAAAGAAGGGAACACATCTCCCCCATTCTTAAATCCTTACACTGGATACCAGTATGTTACAGAATAGACTTCAAGGTCCTGTTACTGCTCTCTATATAAGTGTCTAAATGGCATAGGACCAGCATATCTATGTGATCTAGTACAGCGACATGAGCCGAGCAGAACACTTAGATCGTTAGGAAGTAGTCAGCTAGTACCTCCGAAGGTAAAGACTAAACATTGGGAAGCAGCGTTCAGTAACTATGCTGCTGTTAAATGGAATCAGTTAAGCGAGAGCATTAGAAGAGCCCCAACGCTGGACACCAATAAATCCAGACTAAAACATTCCTGGTTGAGAAGCTCAGTTTAAAACTCTGTTAGTCCTACAATTCTTCCATAGTCCAACGGCACTTTTAAACTTATTCTTAATTTTTATGTAACTGATTTATTTTCCTTTTAATACACTTTGAGTTGCCACTGTGTATGAAAGGTGCTAGGCAAAAAAACTTGCTCTGGCTTGACTTGACTTAATTTGTTGTCTGGAATTTTTAAGGGGTTAGGACGGTAAGGAATTGGTTAAGCAGAGTGCCTCTTCTACTGTCTAGCATTGATCATTTGATAACACCTGCTATTAGAATGAATGAACATTACATAAATACTAGTCACAGCACCGTTTGTCCAGGAGCTTATTGATCAGTGACCGGTACCAGTTTAGTATGGGTTTTCGATACTAATCATCAGTAATTTAGGAAAACTGACCTACCACATGTTTCATCAAAAAGAAAGAGCAGAATTAGGCCCGTCTAAATGGATTTCCTTCTGTGCCAGACATGAAATGCAGAATCGAAATCACTGTATTGACCAATGTTGTAATTATTTTGTAAATGTACTACTGGTTCTTTTTTGTCTGTTCCAACATGTCAGACAGGCGGGGGGCCAAAGTAATGTAACTGCGGACAAAACGGGCACAAAAAATGAAAACAGCAGGCCAGTCAGCAAGATGATGCAAGCGCGCCTCGATCGCTCATTGGCTAGAGGGTCACTTTTATGCAATACAGAAGGTCCAGCACTATGGAGCATGTACCATGTCTGCACTCGGTATAAACCAGCCTTTAGAAGTAGGAATAAATATTATCACGATACTTGAATTCCAATACATCAGTAAAGTGATAACACTTACTGTGATGTATGTTGCAATTTGGTCAACAACTGTTTTATCTAAACATAACATGTTCTGACATTGTTCAGCTCACTTCAATCACCATATTCTGTAATCAAGTATAATTTGTTTACTAATTCATATACACCGCTCAGCCATAACATTAAAACCATCTTATTGTTTCTACACTCACTGTCCATTTCATCAGTTCGACATATATATGAGCACATTGTAGTTCTACACTTAAAGACTGTAGTTCATCTGATTCACTGTATACTTTATTACTTTTGTTTTTTTTTAATGGTCAGGACCCCAACAGAATAGATACTATTAGTGAAGTTGATTATTCTCAGCTCTGCAGTGGCACTAACGTTGTGGTGGGGTATTAATGTGTGTTGTGCTGATGTGTTGATGTGAGTGGATCAGATACAGCAGTGCTGCTGGAGTGTTTAACACCTCAGTGTCACTGCTGGAATGAGAATCGTCCACCAACCAGCAATATCCAGACAACAGTGTCCTGTGGGCAGCGTACCGTGACCTCTGATGAAGGACAAGAGGACACAAACTATGCAGCAACAGATGAGCTATCATCTCTAACTTGCATGTACAATGTGGACCAGCAAGGTAGAAGTGTCTGATAGAGTAGACAGTGAGTGTTTAAATCCACTCATACCAGCACAACAAACTTTAACACATCACCACAACATCAGTGTCACTGCAGTGCTAAAAATGATCCACCACACCATGAAAAACATGGTAAAAGGGGGCTAACAAAGTATACAGACAACAGGTGGTGTAGAACTACAAAGTACATGTACATGGTAAGTTCAGCTGATAAAATAGGCAAATATTGTAGAAACAGGTAGTGAGGAGGTTTTAATGATGTGGCTTACTGGTGTATGTATAAATATTAAATATTAGATTTGTTGCATCAACATTATCTTTTGTTCACCCAACGTATCATGATACAAGGTTACAGTAATTTTCTTCCTCTACTACTGAACTTGCACTTACATTCAAGCAGGTTGAAAAAACCTAAAAGTAAGCTTCACACAAACATTGGTCTGAATATCACAGGCCGTTTAGCTACCTGCCATTTGACCTTCGCAAACAAGCCACTTTCGCACTCATCATTCCACACCAGGCTGAGGATTTCCAAAGAGAAGGATTCTCTGTGTTCACTGCACACAAACTCTCATTCCCTCTCATTCACCTGCCAAAACCTGATCTCACAAACATAGGAGATGGAAAAGATACCATCAAGGGATCTGTCCACAGCTCCACCACAACTTTAGTCCTTAAAGGAGGCCAGTCCTACACATTCTAAAAGATAGATTCAACATCAGGGAGCATGTGAGAATACACTTCATTTAAATGCACCCACGGTTTCTTCTTAAATGGATGCTACATTAACACAATCATGAACAAAAGTATTGTCATACAGGCATATGAACAGGTTTGAATACCCCACGCCAAACACGTGTGTGTGTGGTGGTGGGTGGGGGGATAACATTTAATAATGATAATAAAGCTCTTTAATTTATATAGCGCCTTTTTAATCTGAGGCCAAAATCTCAAGATGCTTAAAAAAATCTAATATAAATCATAATCTAAAAGAATATGAAAATCAGTGGCTTTACTAAAACATTGTTGGCGTTAAAAGAAACACCCCCTTTACAGAGAACCCATGTAAAATCTGTATTCAGTGTATACAAATGCTAATTATTTGATTATTAATATCACGTCGCTTTGGAAATCAACAATAATAAAAAAATGAACGTGCCATAACTTTTGTCCCAATGTGTGCTCCATCTAGAAGATTGTGAACTTATTTGCACATAGAAAAGAAACATGTCATTTGACCAGGAGCAGCTAAACCTTTGCACACAACTCTCTGTTATTTGAAAGTGGAAATGAAGTGAAACAAATGTGATGCCTTAATTCAGGGCATGAACCTTCACACCTGTCTGGTTATGTTACTGTTGCAGCGCTGCTAAGGGCAGAATAGGCTTTATTTGCTTAACCCGTTCTACCTTTTTCAGAGGGAGAAGACTTTAATTAAGTCCAGAGTCTGAGGTCTCCAAGCTTAGACAAAAAGACTGTTGTCTAAAGGGGGGAGCTCCTCCTGGGGTCTTTACTTTAGTCCAGCATTTGAATTCCCTGCATTTTTGGCTCATTTGTCGACGACCAGCCCCTCCTCCCAACCCTACATGCAACAAACCTCTCAGTCGATGTCTTTCTATCTTTTTGATTATATGCCTATTGTATTACAGTAAAAACAGTAATCAGAGCTTCTGTGTCATCAAGCCTCAAAGGAAATGAGCAGCAAAGCACTCACATCAGCTCCAGGCAGTCCGGGAAGTCCTGCAGAGCCGGGTTTTCCAGGGTCACCATCGGGTCCCTGCAGTTTGAAACAATGAGTGAGTTACTGTACAGCACAAAGTGGTGTACTGACACCTAAAATCACACAATTATATTGTAATTTTCACAAAATTCATAATTCCATTTATTTGTGTTTGTTACAGTTTCATGATGAACATAAAAAGGTATGAAATAGTGTTACATCAACTTCTATTATTCGTTAAGAATTTTTTTAGTAGCATATGAAGATTTGTTTTGACAATGATTGTGTTTTCATGAATGTAATAATCTGATCCTGTTAACAATCCGATCAAAGCGTTTGTACGCAATAGGGCAATCAGATTACAGGGAACCTTTGGGTCTGAAAGAGTTGAGCAGTAATCAGATGTCTGCTTTGCAACTAGACAATAAACTCAAAGGGTAAACACATGACGTAAACATAACCTTATGCCGGTGGGTTTTTTTTTAACAAGTGACCTCAACATTATGAATGTTTCTGAATTTTGTCAAGCATGTAATTGGTTTCAGCATCACTCCAACTCCTGTTTTGTTGCCATTCTGTGGTTAAATAGCTCTTATTAATTTCCAATACCATGTATAAAATGCTATGACAGTAAAGTGTACAGTTTGTAGTTAAGACAGTAACAAGCTGAAATTTGGATGCAGATTCTTTAATGGATTAACAGCTACAGTCCAGTTAAGTTTTGGTTCAGTGCTCAGTACTTTTATGAAGGAATGTAAAAGAACAAAAGTTTTTAACTGGTGCTGGTACTCACAGCTGACCCATCTTCTCCATCTTCACCTCTGTCCCCCTGAGAACAAAAAACATTAATAATATGATGGTGTTATCCAACCCAAAGGTTTATTAAAGTGGGGCGTGGTTTCCAGTTATGTACAGTAGGTCACTGGATTCCACTGCTATAAAATTTTCTACATATATTTAAGATGTAACCACAGTTATTCTGAGTGGTTTGGTGTGAAATGCTATGTTTTAACAGAAGTGAGTCAAAATTGTTCACAATCAAACTCTAAAAGCTCCCCTTATTTAATTAAACTGTTATAAATATGCTGTCAGACACTTCATTTACACAGGTTTCGACAGAACACCAAACTCACAGAAATCCCGTCGATTCCCGGGACTCCAGCAGGTCCTGGTGGGCCAGCTGGTCCTCCATTTCTCTGTGAAGACCCAAAAGCTTACGTTATCACTGTGTGCTAATGAAGACTTCACCTGCTGTGAGCAGGCCTAGCACAAGTCAGGCAAACAAGAAGTGACTGTCTGCCTCCCAACCACAGACTAGAATACTGAATAGTAATAGGGTATAGTAGGATGGTCACAGCTATTGACGTACTGATTATAAAAGGAGCAGCTTTGAAATCTTTTTTGAGCTTGACAGCCCAAGAAGGACCACCATTTATAAATAGGGTGGGTTATATGACAATATTTTACTGGTATATTGATAAATGATATATATGTATATAACATGAAAATGCATTTCTAAGCAAATCATCTGTACTTGCCTCAAATGCTTCAAAATGGCTTGGAATATAATCTCTTTAAATCTAAACATCTAACTTTATACCTAAAGCATAGTAAGTGTTTGCCCTCTCCTGTAAAGCTAACATTTTGGAGATGCTTGCTTTTCTTTGGACAGTAATGATATGTAAACATTTCCAAATATCGTGATAATGTATTTTTGCCTTATCGCTCACCCCTACTAATAATCCAATGCTAGCTGGCTGGCAAATAAGATACTATGTGCAAAAAAACAATAACAATATCATAGTGGTAGTAGCGAGCAATAAGACGATAATTATAGTTAACATGATAAACATCACAATATTTCTTAATTTGCTTTGCTAAGCATATTATGGTTATCTATAGTACTGAAAAAACCTGCATGCTTGGTTGGCAAGACCTTAAATAGTGTTGGATTTAATGAAACATGGGGTGTAAAGTATTGTTTTGATAGAGTTTTAACTTGATGTGAGAAAAAATATATGTTGTGACATAATATTTATTATAAGGAAAGTTAGTATTGCAACAATTGCCATATCATCAACTTCTAAATCACTATATAGTTACAATATTCAGTTTTAACAGTATGTTTTGAAATGCAACACTGACAATGATTTCCTCATAACATTGTCAGTTTTTGATATAATAGGAGACCTTCTGGGTTATTTGACATACATTCAAAGTATAGTATGTTTTTCCTCTTCTCTTGTAAAGTCATCATTTTGGAGAAGGTTTTGTACCTACAGATGTATTAATGGACTAAATTAGGAGACTAACAGAGAGCAAGTTGGCTGGCATGTCCAAAAATTAATTATGATTTAAAAAACAACATGCAAAATGAATAAAAGTCAAGCATTTGTTTGTCTGTTACAAGCATGTAGACCAATATAACAATATTTATAATTATAGTGATAACACCTTAAATGTCACAATATTCGGAATCTCTAAGCATATGAGTTTTAAACATACAGAAAATAAGTCTTGTTGTTATTATTATTATTATTATTATTATTACTGTTTAAAGACTTTTAATGTAACATATTGTGAGAAATGTTGAATACAAGACCAGATTCGTAGTTTTTGAGGTCGGAAAACAATAAATATTGCAGAATCTAACGTATTTTGATATCAAATTGTGATTAAATTGCCCAGCGTGTAGTTCTAATCTAATTAGCTGAGATAGCATGTGTTTGCGAAAGCTACCGTTACGAGACTTATCGAGACGCTGATTACGACCAGCCAAAGAAGCCCCCTCGTCCAAAACAAGTTGATAAACAAATGCATAACATTCATATTTACCTCAAATCCGGCTTCGGATACCTGTAAAGAAGCAGAGGAGAGCGCAGAAAGTGAGTTTAACGTTACCTGAGCTGAGGTGAAGAGCACTAGTCCCAGCAACAGCAGCGCGAGCGTCCCGCGCAAACTCCCAGTGCGAGCCATGATCTTCCCGCCAAGCACAACGCGAGCGGCCGAATCGGGGTCTGAGCTGGACAGACGGACCCCCCGAGCAGACCACCCAACCAAACCCCCTTTCAACTAACTGTAACCCAACGGCCACCATAACCACGGAGCCGTCATGATTATTCATGACCCGCTTGGAGGGAGGGAGGGGCTGTATCCTAAACCGACCCCTGCCTTCAAACCAAGCCCACCAGCTGGAGATCCCTAACTTTTTGTAAACTTCCTTCCCAATCCCTAAACAGAGTTCTTCATATTTCCAAATTGGGGATGTGGGTAAAAGGGGAATTCCACCGAAATTTCCGCATTTCAGTCAGTGGAATTCATATACAGCGGTGTTGATGGTAACCAGACGTCTTTATGTTTACAACACAAAACCCACCAGTGAACCTACAAGTGTCTTCTTGTTAAGCATATGTTTCACATATATATATTTATACATGTTGATATACGACTGAAATATACAATATAAAAACACGCAATCATATATATCATATATTTTTTGGAATGTGCTGAAGGCCTGATGTCTTGCGATATATAAATATATATATTGTGTTTGTACTGTCTTTTTTTCCATACAGATCTGTTTTAACTGTGTATGTCCCATAATTGAAAATGGTCAATAAATTGGCAGATATATGTCCATGTGCACCTAATACAAGTGACTTATATTGTATAAGTATAAAAGTGGAATCCATGTATGATCAATATATGTCATATATTTGAAATCCATATATTGCCATGTAGATTTTTAAGTAGAAGTTTAAGTTTGCACTGGACCTTAGAGTCACAAATAGTAAAACAAAATTAGAGTAAAGGAGAGAAAGACATTCTAGAGCTGTACAACAATCAAACAAGGGTATGTTTGTGTTTGCTCATGTTTGTCCCATCTGTGTTGTTTGGCCTTAACCCTTTTGGGCCCACACAAAGAATTTCTTTGAAAAACACAGATTTACTAATCTAAACAAGTTACAAACCACTAAACTAAAAAATAAACAGATTTGGGGGTAGATTTGTTTTTTACATTCAGGGTCAAAAGTCACATCTGAGGATGTTTCTTAGAGTAACCACTGTGCATTTAGTAGCGCTGACTATATCATTAACATTGTGGATGTTTTAATGTTGTGTTTGCTATATGATTTCATTGTTCTGTTCAATTTATTGTGAATAAATATAAAAGCATTTCTTTGTCTAGTTACTTTACAGCAGAGTGTAGTAACAATCTGTATCCAGTAAGCTGTCCTGACTTAACTTAATGCTAATACATCTGATTCAGCCAATCAGAGACTTGGGAAAGAGGTCTATTAGAGGCAAATTAAGCTGTGCAGGATGGTAGAGCTCCAGGAGTATAGTTTGAGACTACTGGTATACATCATCTAAGTTGTTTGAAGTATCTTGAGGTTTGAATAAACAAACAAACAAATAAAACAATGTTTTCTTTGGGCAGATAATTTCTCTATGTAGTTATGTGTTGGCTCTAAATGCTGAATACTCTGGATGACCAATTTGTAGCTCGTAGTCACAATGTTAACCAGCCAATCCGCCATATTTAAGTCTTATGAACTGCATATAATATTTAGCTTATTGTTATTATTTCACCGCTGTATAAAAAAAAACACTACCATTTACATTGAAAATTTCTTGATGAAAGGGCCAATAGAAATGTTCCAAAATCGCTTGGAAAATCTGGTTCCTTTGACTTACATTGAGAGTAAGGACAGTTTTTTTTTTGGACGGCAATAATTTATAAATTCGGATTCTGTAGCATGTTATCCACAAATAAAAGTTACAACCAAACATATAAATCCAACGTAGATCAGCAGGTAAGCCCTTTTAGACAGGCTCCTCCAACAAGCATACAATAGATTTAATTACAAACTTTTTTAGCACATATCATCCACAGAAAAACATCTGCCATTTGCATTGTGTGACAATTTCATAATGAATGGGCCATCAGAAATGCTCCAGAATGGCTTGGAAGAAATTCTGGTTCCATTGACTAAAGTAAAGAAAGTTTTTGGCCTCTCCTGTAAAGTTACTTGTTTTGCTTTAGACAGCGATGATATGTTGTCTATTATTTTAGGAAAGCATCAAGTCACCAGAGGCCTTGCATTTCAGAGATTTTGTTATGGGTAAAGTGGATTTTGCTCTGCTTCACGTAGTACCTAAAGACACCATTTACCAGTAAAGAAATCACTGTAATGCAATGGCACTACATTGCTTGAGGAATAGGAACGTTCACTGGGGGCTTCACCAAGGGTGTAAACCCTGTTGATTAGGTTAGTGCAAATGCACTGGAGAGGCTTGTGTTCTGATCAGTATCCTTCATTAACACAAGGAATTAGTACTAAGACTCATTCCTTGACAGAGCTTGCGGGAAAATTTCCCAAGCACGTGAGATTTGACCTTAGAGTGAAGCAGGACAGCGCTTGACAAAGCAGCTTTGAATTTCGAGACAGGCTGTAAGATTGAAAACATTTCCTTGGATGAGGCTTTGAATTGAATTGCTTGGAGAGGGAAGACTGGAAGAATGGAGGGAGGGAGGGAATGACGCACTGTTCTCTTTTCCACATCCCTCATTAGACAGGAGTGTAATCTCACCGAGCTGCTGGCGGGTAGATGGCCACAGGTGTCTCTTTGAGGAATCGTGACATCGCAGTGTATCAGCATTGACTGGAGTTCGAACTGAAATGAAAGAGACCAACACTCATTAGCAGCGTCGTTGCTGTTATTATTATGCTGATACCCATCAGCTGCTACCTCGCAGGCCGACACGCATCTCGAAGAACAGATGTCTTCGTTGCTGGAGGTTCACGTCGGAGGGAGTTTTGGGATTAGTCTTCTTAAGCAGACGGATGATGTAGAAGTTCTCAGTGTTTTCATTTTAAATGAGCTACAGGCCCCTGCGGGCTATCATTTCACTCGTCTCTCTGATTACTTCAGCCATCGATTATTCAAAAACCCTCCACGGAAAATCCCCCCCAACAACATTTAGTGGAATTCCACCCATTTATTTACATTTCTGCCAAGTGTATAGCAGCTGAGATGAGTTTGTAAACAGAATCATTCAGAGTGGCTTTAATTGTGAATTGTTTCATTGCAGAGACTCAGATTTCTAAATTAGTTGGTTTATTGTGTTAGTATAGGTGATAGTAAACAAGGGTTGCCATGTATGCACCACATTTTAATGTGATTTTATTCGTTACCCCCCAAGCCACCAGTGAACCTACACGTGAACCTGATTCGGAATGTTGATGGTAAAAAATAGTCAAACATCTGAAAACAATACGTTTTCTTGGGAGCTATGTTGTTCCTCACCACGCTCTGCCTGTATCGCTCCAGCCAAAATGGATTTGAAGCCCAAATGTTCACAAACGCAATTTGAACATGTCTGTGTAACTTGTTGAAATTGCTTAAATGTAAATAGAGTTATTTAGAGTGGGTCTTGGTGTGAAATGGTTGACTGTACAGATTCCAGGGGGAACCAGGGGTCTTCATGTTTAAAGCACATGCATGTTTCTACATCATTTGAACACAACAGCTGCCATTTACACTGTATGAAAATTTCAGGGTGATTGGATCAATAGAAATGCTTGGAAAAATGGCTTGGCAAAAAAATCTGGTTCCATTGACTTACATTAAAAGTGAAATAGGTCTCTCCTGTAAAGTTGCCATTCTGGGGCATCTGGTTCCATTCACCACTACTGTGAACAGTTCTAACCCCAAGTGGGTTTCTCTAGAACATTCAAAAGGACTGTTTAATTGAGTATAATTTTTAAAAAATGTACAGACTTCCCCTTCAAATAGTTACGGTAGAGAAATGCTTTCCTGTTACTCTGTGCAGGTCAGCGACTGGACTAGAGCCTCCATGTGACAATTCTCACGTACCTGTAGAAATTTGTCTGGAGAAGCAGAGGCTGCATTTAAAGAGGCATAGGCTGCATGTCTGGTGGCACTGTGAGTCTAGTGCACATTGTTGAGCAGCACTATTAAACAACTAAGACGCTGAAAGGCTGCGATGTCATTAAGTCTGGGTTCCATACGAACCTGTTTAAGGTTGTTTAGAGGAACCGCTCACAGTGGTGGTGAATGGAACCAGACGTCCATCTCAAAAAGCTCCCTTAGCACATGAAGTGGTTACGAATGCGCTGCCTGATGACCGAGACACTGTTTAATAATAGTTTTGCAGTGAAATGTTTTTTTTTAAAGCACATGCATGGTGGAGGGATATGTGCAGGGTGCTGTGAGGCAAAGTAGTCCCCATAGAAGATGTGTTATTTTCAGATTTTCTACTGTTTTACTATCATATGATAGTGATGCGGTACGTATTCTTGACAATGAATCATTACAATGTCACTCCATGACTAAACATTTTCAGAACTGGTGAAATTTCCAAAAGTCATTTTAAAGGGGGATTCCACCAGACTTTTAAAATATTTTTTATATCATTATTGACATTGCTTAGTTGTAAACAGAGTCATTTGGAGGGGGTTTGGTTGATTGTAGAGATGTTTTTTACAGTGGTGGTAATGGTAACCAGGCGTCTCAATGTCTTTAACACAAATATAGACCTTTTATTTATGTATCCCTCCATCGTGAATTGAGCGATACAGGCCATTAAGGCCAAAATCTTCTCAAACCTGTCATAAAACAGTGTTTCTGACATCCGGCCGTGTTAACCATTATAACCATTTCGGCTTTTAGAGGTGGACATCTGGTTCCACTCACCCTCACTGTGAACAGTCCTGACTCTTCTGAGTGACTCTGCTTACATGTTCAGCTATTTAACCTGCAGAAATTTGGAAAAATGGGTGGAGTTCCCCCTGAGGTGCAGCATCAGTTGGAGTTCTCTTGCATCGAGGTACGCATGCTTCATGATATCGAGCAGGAGGCCCACTTACCGGCACCGCCACAGCAGGATTGTCCTTTAATTTGCCGATATGCGTGAAGCCGTCCAGACTCACGGCCCCCCGAGCCGGCAGCTGCTGGGAGTCCACGAATATGCAGTCGAGCACGAGAGAGACGGAGCTCCTCTTCACAACCAGCACCAGGTGATGCCACTGGGAGTTGAAGAGAAACTGCAGGTAAGGGAACAGAGCCGTCATCACCCCGTTCTCGGCTGTTATGTAGGAGAACTCCAGGGACGAGGCCGGTCCGTTCAGCCTGACCGCCAGCTGCTCCTTCCCAGTCGCGTCCTGCATTTGCCAGATGTTCCAGTTTTGACTCAGCGCGTTCCCGTCCATCCGGAAAACCGCCTCGAACGCGAACTCCTCAGGCAGCCCGGCCGGATACGCGGACCTGGAACGGAGAACATGAAGAACATGTGCCACAGGTGATGCTCTAAGGGTGAAGAACCTGAAGGCCTAAAGAAGCTCCACACCATTTACTGCTGAACCGATTCTTCCTTTATTAATTAATTAATGTAATATTTTTTTCCTTATTATTATTTTTTTTATTTTGTTTGTTACTTTTTCTTGTTTTCTTTTTCATTTCCTTGTTCCTTTTATTGCCTCTTTTTCTTTTTTCTTTCTTTAATCATTTCCTTATTTATTTATTTCATTATTTTTTCTTTCTTTCTTTCTTCATTTTTTTCTTATTTATTTATCTTTGTTTTCTTTTTCTTTATTTATTGCTTATTTTCTCCTTTTACTTGTTTGTTTATTTCTTTCTTTAATTATTTTTATTTTTGTATTTTTCTTCCTTTTTTATTAATTTATTTAATCATTTATTGGTTTTTCCTTTCCTTTATTTATCGATTTTTAGCTTTTCCTTTCCTTTTTTTGTCTTTGTATTTGTTTTTTATCTTTTTAATTGTTTTCTTTTTTCTTTCTTTCTTT
This sequence comes from Megaleporinus macrocephalus, assembly GCA_021613375.1. Classification (NCBI taxonomy): domain Eukaryota; kingdom Metazoa; phylum Chordata; class Actinopteri; order Characiformes; family Anostomidae; genus Megaleporinus; species Megaleporinus macrocephalus. The sequence continues at coordinate 22,224,738 of CM038724.1, forward strand.
GTTAACAGTGGTGGTGAATGGTTATAAATACACAGTCTGCTGTTTGAGACGCTGTTGATCGTTAAACTCCATCCACAGTGGATGGATACTTGCAGGATGCTGTGAGGCAAAATAGTCCCTAAAGAAAATTTATTTTTATATTTTCTACTACTTTATCAGCAGCAGTCCATATTCACTGCTGGGTTTGATACAAAGTTAATTGTATGATAATTAATTCTATCAGGACTGTTTATGATATGTACTGGTTACTAACTGGGTGGTATTTGTAAGTGGTCACCGTCGCTCTTCAGCACCACGGACAGCGCGAGTGCACCGCGCGGACACTAGATGGCGCTACTCGCCCGTGTACGAGTGCGTCGGCGGTTAAACTACCTCGTGTTTATCCTGAAGTTAAACTCCGGTCCGATCTTATACGCCGCGTGCTGAGCAGTCCATCCGGGTACTCTTCTCACGGTCCCTCTCCGGGCCAGCTCGGCGATTTGAAACTGAGCCATAATGTAAAATCCTGTAAACACACAGCAGAGGAGCTGAACACCAGCTTCTTCACCAACACACTGCAGACCTATACAGGAGAAACAGAGTTACCTGAGGAGAAATACAGTCACCTCAGGGGAAATAGAGCTCCCTGAGGAGAAATAGTTACCTGAAGGAAAAATACAGTCGCCTGAGGGAAAATAGAGTTACCTGAAGGAAAGATACAGTTTCCTGAGGAGAAATAGAGTTACCTGAGAAGAAATAGAGTTACCTCAAGGAAAGATACAGTTTCCTGAGGAGAAATAGAGCTACCTGAGAAGAAATAGAGTTACCTCAAGGAAAGATACAGTTGCCTGAGGGCAAATAGAGTTACCTGAAGGAAAGATACAGTTTCCTGAGGAGAAATAGAGTTACCTGAGAAGAAATAGAGTTACCTCAAGGAAAGATACAGTTTCCTGAGGAGAAATAGAGTTACCTGAGAAGAAATAGAGTTACCTCAAGGAAAGATACAGTTGCCTGAGGGCAAATAGAGTTACCTGAAGGAAAGATACAGTTTCCCGAGGAGAGATAGAGTTACCTGAAGGGAAATGGAGTTACCTGAAGGGAAATGGAGTTACTTGAGAAACTTACTTGAAAAGAAATAGTTACCTGAGGAAAAATACAGTCATCTGAGTAGAAATAGTGAAAAGAAAGTTACTTGAGTAGAAATAGAGTTACCTGGAGAAAAATAAAGTTAGCTAAGGAAATAGTTACTTGAAAAGAAATAGTTACCTGAGGAGCAATAGAGTTACCTGAAGAAAAATAAAGTTAGCTGAGTAGAAATAGAGTTATCTGAGTAGAAATAGAGTAACCTGGAGAAAAATAAAGTTAGCTGAGTAGAAATAGAGTTACCTGAGTAGAAATAGAGTTACCTGGAGAAAAATAAAGTTAGCTGAGTAGAAATAGAGTTACCTGAGTAGAAATAGAGTTACCTGGAGAAAAATAAAGTTAGCTGAGTAGAAATAGAGTTATCTGAGTAGAAATAGAGTTACCTGGAGAAAAATAAAGTTAGCTGAGTAGAAATAGAGTTATCTGAGTAGAGATAGAGTTACCTGGAGAAAAATAAAGTTAGCTGAGTAGAAATAGAGTTATCTGAGTAGAGATAGAGTTACCTGGAGAAAAATAAAGTTAGCTGAGTAGAAATAGAGTTATCTGAGTAGAGATAGAGTTACCTGGAGAAAAATAAAGTTAGCTGCGTAGAAATAGAGTTAGCTGAGTAGAAATAGAGTTACCTGAAGGAAAGATACAGTTGCCTGAGGAGAAATAGAGTTACTTTAGAAGAAAGAGTTACCTGAAGAAAAGTACAGTCACCTGAGTAGAAAGAGTTACCTGAGTAGAAATAGAGTTAGCAGAAGAGAAATAGAGTTGCCTGAAGAAAAGCTACCTGGGAGAAAGGAGTCTCTTACCTGGAAGATAGTTTTCTCCCACTTTCGTCTGAGGACAAGCACTCTGCTGTGATTGGACGGAAACAGGAACTGCTGAGAAAACCACAGAGACGTTAATTTAAATATGAAGGCGTAGTGAGTGAAGTACACAAGAAGTCCTCACAAGTGATGTAAACAGGCCCAGAGATGTGTGTGTGTGCGTGTGTAGGTGGGGGGTTTGTTTGTGTGTGGGGTCTGTGGGGGGGCTGGAGCTGTGTTGACGGTGTGAACAGTAAAATCAATCTGTGTTTGTAAAGCTGCTGCCCTGCTGACTCTAGAGCTTCAGTGTAGAGCAACCTGCTGCACTGAAGAATCCAGTACATTCTCCAGTTAGAGGAGAGAAGAACAGAACAGAGAAACAAATCTTACTCTCCGCATGAAGGCCGGTGCTGAAACATGGCGGGATGACATTGCACAGCAGGTAAAAGAGAACTTCCCTGGAAAAAGATAAAATGAAAAAAAAAGAGAAATACATTGGGTTATTGGGTTTTGGTGAAATCTAATTTCTTCTGAAGAGAAAGTGGAGCAGTTCTATAATCTGGATTACATGAGCGCATGTAAACACACCAAATGAGTTACTGAGAACATCCAATGTCCTGCTGTTATCAGTATCAACACCCAGACTGCTTCACTGTTCAATCCCATCATTTCAGCACTTGCTGGAATCTTCAAAGCACCAATCATTAAACCAACTGACCAGTGGACGTGAAGAAGAAGCCCCTTACCTTCTGAGCATTGTGTCCTCCTTCTGTTCCTCCTGCTGTCCAAATGAGCTCCCATCACACTGTGCAGGCAGCACAAACGCCTCTGACTTGCTGGACGTATGCAAATATGCTTGAGGCCTGCAGCTGCTATAGGCTGCGTGTCACAGCTTCACTGTAAGGCTGGCTCTGTGAACGGTGGGGGTCAGAGGTGGGTCACCTATGAACACTCACCCCAGTGTAAGTGCTGTTACTTCAGTGTGGTCAAAGCAGCTCCAGTACAAAAACTGCTGGATTAAAAGTAAAGATCAGTATACCTTTATCTAATCAATATACATCAATAAGCCATGACATTAAACCCACCTCCTTGTATCTACACACACTGTCCATTCTATCAGCTCCACTGAGCATATAGGAGCTACACTTACAGACTGTAGTTCATCTGATTCTATGTATACTTTATTACCCTGTTCTTTAATGATCAGGACCCCCACAGGACCACCACAGAGCAGCTACTATTGGGGAGGTGGGTCATTCTCAGCACTGCAGTGACACTGATGTGGTGGTGCGTTAGTTTGTGTTGTGCTGGTGTGAGTGAATCAGACACAGCAGTGCTGCTGCTGGAGTGTTTAAACACCTCAGTGTCACTGCTGGACTGAGAATCATCCACCAACCAAAACTATCCAGACAACAGTGTCTTGTGGGCAGCGTCCTGTGTCCACTGATGAAGAACTAGAGAACACAAACTGTGCAGCAGCAGATCATCTACTGTCTCTGACTCTACATCTACAAGGTGGACCAACAAGATAGGAGTGTCAAAGGTCAAGAATTCACCTCTACTATGTGGTCAAAAGTATGTGGATGGACTTCAGGTGTTTCAGCCACACCCATTGCTGACAGGTGTGTGCAGTCAAGCACATAACCATGCAACCCCCATAGACTAACACTTGCAGTAGAACAGGTTGTAGTGAAGAGCTGAGACTTGGTTCTGTCAAAGGATAACACCTTTACCTGCCCTGCTAGAGCTGCCCTGATCACCTGGGAGTGCTACTATTGTGAAATAGAAGCATCTAGGAGCCACGACAGCTCAGCTGTGAAGTTGAATATTCAAGTTTCAAGTTTATTTGTTATTTGCACATCATGTCAGGACATAACATACATTGAAATGTTTGGGGTGAGGCTCAGATAACAACTCTACAGCAGGACATTATATATGTAGTAAGAAAAGTGCAAACATAACAATAAATAGACAATAATGAAGTAAAAATAAGCTAGAATATATACATTTAGTAATAACTGAAATATATAATACCCGGAGCTCTCACCAATGCGGCCATTCTGCGGCGCACCGGAACCAAATTTCATTTTATCATTTCAATATTTGCCATTTCTTGTTAAATAAAAAGGGGGTGTGGGGTCTATATGTGCATCTGAAATGTAGCAGTGCTGCTAAGCACCGACGCAGGCATGGCTGATGTGTGCCCAGCTTAGAGTCACATTGAATGCAGTGCTCACAGGTGATTTGCGCTGGCTTGAAAGACAATAAAAGGAAGGGTCAGTAACACTGAGGCAGGGTCATTACTAGAGATTTATGGATGGGAGACCTCTACCAGGCGGGTCCCCCCAGGAGGATGTTTTTAATGCCCACCATGAACTTTAATAGTGGCAGTAGGCCTAAAGTGCATTAGAGTAGAAGTACTTGTGCAGCTTCACTAATGGGTTCATATATAATGGCTATGTACCATCACCACCACTGTAAACAACATCTGGGTCTCTATGATCGACTTCACACCAAGCCCGCTCTAAATGAGTCTGATTTACATCACAGTGCCTGAATTACATCAAATGTCATACATACTCACTCACACTTTTGTCATTTATTCATCCCTCGTTCCTCCCATAGAGTCCTATTAAGTTTTGGACCCACCCAAACCCTATTATTTGCTTTAACATGCAGCCACCAAACTGTATATACTCACTCAGAGCAGGACCACTAACTCCTGTCTACAGCCATACTGGCCCACACTTCTCTATTTGTTGTTTATTCATCCCTCGTTCCTCCAATAGAGTCCTTTTAGTTTTTAGACCCACCCAATCCCTATTATTTGCTTTAACATGCAGCCACAAAACTGTATATATTTACTTAGGGCAGGACCACTAACTCTAGTCTACAGCCATACTGACCCACGCTTCTCTATTGGTTGTTTATTCATCCCTCGTTCCTCCCTTAGACCGCCATTCATTTTTGGCCCTACCCAAACCCTATTATTTCCTTTACCGTACAGCCAGTAAACTGCATGTGCTTACTCAAGGCCAGACCAAAAATCTACAGCCATACTGACCCGGACTCCTCTATTTGTAATTTATTCATTCCTCGTTTCTCCCATAGAGTCTTAATAATTTTCAGCCCCACGCAGACCCCTTTACCTTTACCCGGCAGTCACTAAACTGTATGTACTCACTCAGGGCAGGTCCCCAAGCTCTAATTCACAGACATACCCATCTGCAGTCCTCCTTTTTGTTATTTATTCATCCCTCACTCCTCCCATAGACTCCCATTCATTTTTAACCATACACCATTAGGTCAATGGTGTACAGCTATTGTGGGAGTAACAAAATCTTTTTAAAAAGAGTGATGTGGGGGTGAGCGGTCAGGAGGTTACCTGAGAGAGGTGGCAATGAGGTGTATATCAAGGCTGAAAAGGCAGGTAATTTTCCCTTTACCAGCGTGTTTATTGTGACTGGACCGACTGGCAGGAGATGCGCTATGGTGAATCCTCCACTACCACCTACTACTGTCCACGGTAAACGTTCAGTTCCTCTGCGGTAATACTGAAACAAATGCTGTCATAAGGCTCTCCTGCAGTATCTCCCACAAATACTCCACCAGTGTGTTCTATCACTAATTGGTACTACCAAATAAAAGTATCTACATTATTAACTGTGTACAATAATACAATGTTAGATGTTCTTAGTAATGTTTCTGATTCTTCAGCCTACAGGTACCCCAGTCCCAGGAAAGCCCTTGGTCTCTATTTAGACCTTAAGAGTCTTGATGGCTTGGGCTCCAGCACTTCTACAGGAACCAGGTAATTACTGTGTACATTGTCTTTATTATGTCTGTATTGTTTGTGTAACTAAGGGCTTTTTCGATGGTTGGTGATGTGTCCAAGGCCCTGACATCATCACAGATACTATTAGAGACAGTAGGTGGAGTTTCAACTCCTTGTTTGAGAGGTAAACAGTTGGTGAGCAAGCAAATCACACGGTTCTTTTTTCATTTTGGAGTTGTGTGTGCCTGCATTCATTGTTGCAGTAGTGCTGATTGGATTCTGACATACTGTAATATTGCAGGTACAATGCTCGAATTATGTATAAAACGGATACTTGAGTGGAGTCCAATAGAGAAAATGGGCTTGTGAGAAAAATCCAGTGCAAATAAATCACTCCTATCCTAAATGGTATTTAAAATTAAGCAGCGGAGACGGAAGTCTCTGCTCTTGCGCAGGCGGCAGTGAGGTGGTTTTCCTTGATGCCACTCCTTGATGGTTCAGCGCTGGGCTTCTTAATGACTGCCTTGCCGGCTCTTCGTGCTGTTTGTTCACGCAGTTTAAAAACACAGCTGCAGATAAAAGCGGTGGTCGTATTCCCAGCGTTCCCAGTGGCTGCCTATGTTAGAAGTATGCTCACCGCGAATATGATATTTAATGAATGATTCTGTGGAATAAGGGATCCACGCAATAATTCATGACAGTGAATTTTTCATTTCGGAACACATGGAAACATGTTCTCTAGAGAGATGAGTCTGGCAGTCTGATGGATGAATCTGGGTTTGGAGGATGAATCAAGGAGATGCTACCTATTGGAATGCCAATGTTTATGTTTGGTGGAGGAGGGATAATGGGGGAGGGGGTCTGGTGCTGTGTTTCTTGGTTTGGGCCACTTAGTTGCAGAGAAAAGTAGTTCCAGGGATTATTTTTATGCGATTAAAACTGTGTCACAAGCGTAGATATCCAGCATCTGGTGATGAAGCTTTCAGAGCTAGATGTCAGGTTCCAATTACAACCACTCTTTTCTATAGAATTGGTATTGATTCAAGGGTCAGCGTGGAAAAGGATCCATAGAACCAACGCCACCATCCAGGAGGTCCCACAGATGCTCAATTAGGTTCGCGTCTGGGCAATTAAGGGTCAAGGGTAGTACTTGGAAGTCTCAGTCAGCTCTTCCAACCAATGTGGGACATTTCTAGTCATGTGACGTGTCGCACCGTCATGCTGGAAGATCCCATCCGCCTCAAAGAGGACAATTAGCACGTATTGTGTATGTGATCTGTAAGAATGGATTCAGACCCAAATCGGTTTAGTGTCTTCCACATGGATGAGTGGGCCCAGAGAATACCATGTATGATACCAAAGTATGTCCAGTGGCTGGTAGCAATCTGTCCCACAGATGCTCAGACTGCTTTCAGAAAACAGTTGAACAAAAATACTGAATAAATGGCCTCTTTAATAGTCTCTCAGCATCAAAATCTGATTTTATAACAATAACATAACATAATTTGTGTGATACATTATGTCACAATATGCACAAAACTTAATATTGTGAATATTGCAATTACTGCAAGAACAGTAATACAATAATAATAAATATTATTATTATTATTATTATTATTATTATTATTATTATTATTATTATTATTATTATAGTAAAGCATAACTAGATTTAGTTTATAGTATCCAATATCGGCTACGTATCACGATATGATCATTTTCGCCATATCGCCCACCTCTGGGATTCCGCCCCCTGTCACTACTTCACTCCTCTCCACCTTTAAGAGCTCCTAAAAAGACATACAGTCCGCTGGGTTTTGTTGTGGAGAGTCGGGCGACTTTTCTGGGCTGGGAACGAGCTGATAAATCCCTGAAAAAGGAGTTAAAATTCGCTGCCGAAGACGCGAGGATCCGTAGAGCTGCCAGAATTTTAGCTTAGCGAAGTTAGCGGTATGCGGTGAGTAGGGTAGCCGTGAAGGGACGCTCAGCGGGTCGGACTCAACGCCAGCCTGCCGCCTCGGCCCACACCATTTCATACTATTCCAAACGTGAGGTATGTACTGGAAAACCAATGAGTATTTGTAAAGTTTGTGTCACAGTAAACTAACGCAGGCAATGAAATTTGACCAGCGCTGTTATTTAGTTAGCGGTGGTTGCTAACGTTAGCTAGCTAGCCAGCCAGCGGACTATTTGACTTCCTTCCTTCCCACTTAGCTTTTGGCTGAATCCGTTTAAGGAATCACCAGAAATACAAGATTCCACTTTAGTTTGCTAACATACCTAACTACCTAACACAGATATTGTGTCTTTCTAGCCAACGGAAAGCGTTCGTCCCCTCTGTGCTAACATGGCTAGCTAGCGTTAGCTACGTCTAGTCAATCTGGTCAGTCAGAGTCTGATTTGTTTTGTATTGGTTTACTGGCCAGTACGTTAGAATGACCAGCAAAAATCCAGTCAGTGATCAACTAATACGGTTAATCATTCCAGCAGATCGGATTCTTTCCTCACTTTGTGGGTTTGGTCATTTCAGCTGCCACAGATTTTTCTCAGAGGACCTGTTTGTTAGGACACTTCTGATGATCGCTTACTTTAGCCAGCCAGCCAGCCAGCCAGCCAGTTAGCTGTAGGTATTTGGGCTACAGGCTTAATAAAGATGCTCCTTTTAAATGTTGTGCTTAAATAGGTCTCTGCATGCTGTTAACGCTGATGGAAAAAGAGATGTGTGTATGGCTGCAGCGTGTAACAATAGAAAAAAACCCTGTTCAGAACAATATACAACATATTATCCACTAATCTGAAGTCACAATGTAGAGAAACATTGGTTCTGTACATATGTATGGTTGTATATGTGTAGAACAAGGGCCTTTACTAAGGAGCCACCTCTTTTTTTAGGTGCCAAAGTTTTCCTTTCCTTAATAACCGGCCTTCTCAGGTAAAACATGGTAGGTTGTTATTCACACTGATGGAAACTGTGCTGTGTATATGGCTACAGGTATAACAATAGAGGAACCCTCTTTGGTGCTGTTCAGAACAATATACAACACATTCTTCATCAATCTGAAGAACCAGCTCGCCTTGCAGAGAACCTGGTTCTCTATAGATGTTGAGAACAATTGCCTTTCCTGAAGAACCATATCTTTTTATAAGTGTGTTTAAGATTAATTTCCTTTATAACTGGCCTTCTTAGGTAGAACATGGTAGGTTGTTCACACTAATGGTATACTAAAAGTGTGTGTGTGTGTTTGTGTATAGTGGAAAAAATATATATTGCTGTCAATCAACATGATGAACTATTTCAGTCGTTTCTTATTACATAAACAACGTATGTATGTCAGTGAAATGGTTTGCCATTTACATGAAACAATAAAATAATAGAACATAAAATATCTTAAATATAAAAACAAAATAGATGAGTGTGAGATGGAATAAGCATAATATTGGATAAAAAGACCCTCTGATAGTAATATATAAGAATGTATTTAATATATAAAATAATATACATAAAAATACAACATAGACACATAGAAAGTTGACAAATCCAGTTTTCCTGACATTTCTGGGTAGAACGCATCAGGATATCCTTATATGTTATTCCTTCTCATCTGGTCCATCTGTCTAGATGTGAAACTAGCTTGTCTTTGCTTGTTTGCTGGCCAGAATATGGTTCCTCAGAACTAAAAAAACAACATTTCTACCTGTAGATTAAAACCAGAGGAGTATCAAGCAGCCAAAACACCTGTCATCGTATGTTTTCCCTCTTTTTTCAGGAATGAATGCACGGCTATGATCCCCACAGCTGACGATGGTTTTCTGGAGTACACGCGAAGGACTGAGTAGCAGAAGGAGCCAGGATGGGTATGTGTGATGTTTTACTTGTTGATGTGTGTGTTTGGGCTCATTTTTGTCCGTGAACGTTGTTTTTGGTTACAGTGAAGGAAAAGAAGAGCCCGAGGGCTCGTATAGGCTGCGCTGCTCGAGAGGCACTCCCTAAGAATTCAGGCTTGGTTTAGGCAGGACGCTGAAGAATAAGCGCTCAGGACGAGTTTGAGAAACAGGTAGAATGTTACCTGTGCGTTCGATAGTCTACTCAGGTGTTATCAGGCGATCTATCTCTCTGCGTTCCAGACACTTCGTGGCTTGTTGATCGCATTTCATACTTGCTCTTCTCCGCTGTGAAGGCTTGCCGAGCTTGGGGCGGTAATCACGGTCCCTTCAGTGATTTATTTATTTATCCTGGTGCAGTCAGGTGGGATTGTCTGCCTGCTGTGGAGAAAGTAAGTGGAAGCCCTGTCGTTACAGGGCCACCTATCTTCTCTAGTGGCTTCACCCACCACTTACACCAAATGGCATTTAAACGACGTAGCATTTGCGAGTGTGTGTCGTTTAAGCACGGCCAGGAATTTCTTAAAGTTCACTCGACTCGTACTTGCGGGCGCTGCGCTGGAGCGCTCATGCAAATGAGCCTGAGTCACTCGTCCTCCAGCAGCCCGTGGGCCGAAGCTGTTATCAGGTAACGCAAGATGACCTGAGCCGGCAACCGGCATCAGAAAGTCCTGCCCTGTGTTTCTCAGATAATCAGGGTCATTGTTTACCCTGGGTTAAATAAGGAAAGGTTGATCTGGGACTTAATCTAGGTCAAGATATCTTGAGGCAATAAAGGGGCAGAGAGGCTTGTAGTAAGCAAAGAACGGAGATTTCTCCACCTTTATTGCCTGAACTTCATTCGCCGGGCAGGTACAGAACTATGAAGATGCCTCTCTTCAGCTTTAGTGGAGATGTCATTCTTCTTATCAGGGTTGTTATAGGTCACCGAAGCTAAAACGGGCAGTGAGAACATGTGCTTGTAAGCTGTAACACCAGGTTTCACACACACAACGAAACCAGAACTATACCGTCCACTGAGAAAGAGGCAGAAGGATGTAAGATGCCAGAGGTTATCTAGGTATCAGTCCAGTTTCTGGCAGCATGCAAAGAACTAAGTTCATCTCAGTCCCAAAGGTTTGGTCAGTCTTGGTCCATGTCTTGACAGACAAGCCTCCTGGAATGATACCTGTAATAGTAGCTCAAGACATATGGTTGTTAAAGCACTGTGCAGTTCTCGTGCCCACTGCTCCAAAGCTATGTAGCTCTATGGTGGGCGTTCCTGACCCAGAGTGGGCCTATTATAAGTCAGAGTACCATCAACTTGAGTTATTTTAAGGCACGCTGACTACAAAAATAAAAAGTATATGAAACGATTTTTGGTAGAGTAGTTCTTAACCTGGCGGTCCAGGCATTGTTTTAGAGGATTGGGCTCGAGAACTGCAAGATGCTTCAACAGTTCTGGGTCTTCGGCTACTATTACAGGTTTGAAGGCTTGACTGTCGTAAGGTTAACCAAGACTGACCAGACCTTCTGGCCTGGGATGAATGTATTTCTTTACGTGCAGCCAGAAACTGGACTGAGGTCAAGTCAAGTCAAGTGGGTTTTATTGTCATTTCAACTACATACATAGTACACAGTGAAACGAAACAACGTTCCTCAAGGACCATGGTGCATGGTGGTTAGTTGAAAACAGATGTTTCTGTTGTCGTTATTAGTGTTATCGCTCTTACAGGTGCTACAAAGGTGAGCCTTAAAAATGGCAGACGAACGAGCTGCGTCATTTGAATAGAAAGAAGCAATCCCCCAAGTTTTGCCTTTCAAAGCACATCACCGGAAGAGGAGCTGCTGGAAAACTGTAGACCCATCTGAGAGATGCTCTCCATTCGCTTCCATTCATTTCAGGCTGCCTCAGTCCAAAACTCTAGGCACAGGTTTTCAAGCCATGTTTTCTTGCAGAGAGACTGAAATCATTTAATGGACAAACCTGATGATTATGTCATATAGCAATGAAAGTTTATCTGTGTCTACGTGAAAACAGTAGGAGGAACAAGTTCACTTTATAGATACTGTCAATGGGAAGGCCGTGAAAAAATGTCTGTTTGTGTCCGTGTTTTTTTGGTCGAGTTTTTTTTAAGGGTTTTTTTTTAATTTGAGATCTTATGAGATGGCAAGAGGCATAAATCAGAACTAGAGGTGTGGCAAGAAAAGTTAAGCTGGCCAATTAGGGAACGTCAGCTTTATACTGTATACCATATACAAGACGTATACCACATACCGTACCACATACAGTACCATATACAACACATATAACACATATACAACACATACCATGTACAACACACATACCATATACAACCCATATACCGTACCATATACAACGCATATACCATGTACAGTGCACATAAAATATACCATGTACAACATACATACCATATTCAGCACGTATACTGTACCATAAACAAGAGGTATACCAAATACCGTACCATATCCAACACATATAACACATATACAACACACACACCATATACAGCACATATACCGTCCCATGTCCAACACATATACCACATGCTGAACCATATACAACACATGTACTGTGTAAAGCACATATACCATACCATGTACAGCATGTACTATAAACAAGACACTAGGGCTGCAGCTATCCATCATTTTAGTAATTGAGTATTCTATTGCTTATTCCATCGATTAATCGAGTAATTGGATAAAGTATATATTTTACAGGGTTCCTAACATTTTATTGGTTAAATTGCATAGAATACAGTTTAAAGAAAACATTTTCAATAATAGTAATTATTAAATTTATTACTAGACCTATGTGTCATACTGTAAGTTCACAAGGCTACTGTACACTCATTTACTAAGTGCTGAATCTTTTCTTACACTTGCTGACCCACTTAATGCAAACAAACTAAACTGAATATTCTTGCTGTATTGGATTTGGTGCATTTAAGCTCAGGCTTTTATTTTTTTGTGGTTATGTTCTTAAGCAAAGCTTAGATCATTTACTGACATAACTCGCTATCACACAGACTTACTTTCTTAACTAGCCATTACATATAACCATAACTAACATACACGCTTTACTAGCTTTCATCTCAACTCTCCATCACACTGTTTAGGCTAAATGTTATGGTTACTGTGTGTGGCACCGCTCTGTGGACTGGACATGCTGAAACATTGAAACTCTGAAGTTGTGCTCGGCTAGGGGTTACCGTAAAACTCAGACTCGCTATCAGTTCGCTGGGAAAGCTCAGTTGCCTGCTTTCTGAAGTTAGCTCTTTATTTGAATTCCCCGTTCCACCTTAAATGGTATAGAAGTTACATTCTGCCGGCTCTAACTGCTGCATCATTTAAGGTGGAAAGGCGGAATTTACATAAGAAGCTAACTTCAGCCACGTCTTTCTGCAGGTTTACTCTCAGTAACGGCCCCTCGGCTAGTTCGGTTTTACAGTAGACTTCGGACACTATGTATGGTTTTCTGTTCGTCTCTCCTTATTCTCTCTCCCTTTCTCTATTTTGCAATCCGCGCCATAAAATCATGTCTTCTTCGTCTCACCTGGCAACACAGTACGCGCGTGCTGTGCAACAGTAAAAGACATCCATGCGAAACAGTGCGCTGTATGTGGCTGTATAGATTAAACGAATCTTTGAGGCATAGAATTTGCTTTGATGATTTTTTGTTATTGAGTTACTCGAATTCCTTGAGGAATCGTTTCAGCCCTACAAGACACATACCATACCATATACAACACATTCCATATACAGCACATATACCGTACTATGTCCAACACACATACACTACCATACCACACGCACCAAATACCATAACATGTACAACAAATATACCATGTACAACACACATACCACATACCGTACTATATATATATATATATATATATATATATATATATATATATATATATACACACATACACACATACTTATATTTTGGGGCAAGAGGGTCATAATCAGTAGTGACTGATGGTTGAACTTGGAAATACGTCCCGGTGTGATATCCAAACTGAGCCGAGTGAGCTCGTTCATTTCCATCCTGGGCTTCTGTACGGTTTATAGCTGTAACCAAATTTTCCGACTGCCTGTACTGTAATCCCGGCTCGGATGTTGTGATTCGGTGCTATTTTGGAAAAGTGATTCATTGCCTTTGCTTTCTCGTCCTGCGCCGAGCATCTCCTGCTATGTTTGGAGATTCTGCCAGCCAATTAGGGAAGGCGTGTTATTTACAGCATGTGGCTGCAGCTAAGTTTGCGTACCTCTCCGCTGGAATCAAATTGCTGCTGGATCAAAGCAGGGGGTGTTTGAGGGGGTCCCACTTTTTTGCTTCCCCACAGACCACCCTGTCCCTTCTGATACACTCCCTGGCACAGTGCTGGAGCAAGCGTTTTCCACTAAATCTTGTCTTTCAGCAGGTGAGCGGGTATAGCCACAAAGGTGGTTTCGAGCTCCGAGCTTTTACTGTAACCGGATATTCTTGCAGGTCCTGCTGGAAGATCCTAGAAGCAGACTTAAGTTCTACGTATCCTATTGTCCCTGAAACTGTCACGGTCAAGCATGGAACACAAACAATGGCAATGGAGCTTCTGCCAGAAAACAAGCATGCTGTTAATGCGTTAGTGATGGAAGGATTGATCAGCGTGACTTAAAGCTTTTTGATTATTGCATTGAATTAAAGCCATACTGACCACCAGCAAACCACAGTAGACGCTTGAACTTCACGCAAAGAAAGGCAGCCAGTCAGACGAACGTTAATAGTCTGTTAGCTCAGCTATTATTACTACGCACTACTACCAAGTTTTGACTGAGTTCTCTTTGAATGTCCTCGCAATCATCAGATTCATCCACAATGGGAAGAGAGACAAAGTACAATCCACCTTCTCCTGGTTGTTGTGTGCAATTTCATGTTTCTGCCAGAGAGGGCTCCAAAAACATGTGTAGCTTTAAGCTTCAATCGAACAAAGGATTTTCCATCATATAGCAGCGACTCTCTGTTTACTAGGAAGTTAGATTGTAAACAGCGCTTTTGACCTCTCAGTGACCCTCTCAGTCTTTTACAGGCCACTTTTGTTGTCTCTGTGGCATTTCATGAAGTCTCTCATGAAAATGCTTCCGTTTTGCTTTCTTCTTCTAATTTGACGTAGAGCCTTTCATTTCGAGTTGTGTTTAAACAACAGTAGAAAGATTAATGTATATATATATTAGAGATTTTTATTGTTTGGTTGTGTGTTTTGTGTTAAAGACCGCATAGACTGGAGCTGGCACAGCTCCAACAGTGACGAAAGCCTTTAATGAGTAAATCAAATCCCCCCTCAGAGTCACCTGAGGACAAGCTTCCCTGGAAGAGATGAGACTGAAGAAACACATCTGACCTTTTTGTACAAAGACCTGAACTTTGAATAGCGACCTACAAGTAGTGCATACTGCTAGATTTTCAGAGTGGTCTCAGACCTTTGAATCCACTGCAGATATAAAGAACGTACAGCAGTACTTGCTGTAGTGAGCCCCAGCCTTGTGGCAGAGACGGCAGTGTTTACTTTAACAAACGCTTTGCTTTCTGTACATGGGTTTGCCTAAGTGGATCAGGCACAGCAGACATGCCTACCTTGCTGGTTCACCTTGTAGATGTAAAGTCAGAGACAGTAGTTCATCTGCTGCTGTACAGTTTGTGTTCTCTAGTTCTTCATCAGTGGACACAGGACGCTGCCCACAGGACACTGTTGTCTGGATAGTTTTGGTTGGTGGACGAATCTCAGTCCAGCAGAGACACTGAGGTGTTTAAGCACTCCAACAGCAGCACTGCTGTGTCTGATCCACTCACACCAGCACATCACCATCACCACCACCACATCAGAGTCACTGCAGTGCTAAAAAGGATCCACCTCCCTAATAGTACCTGCTCTGTGGTGGTCCTGTGGGGGTTCTGATCCTTAAAGAACAGAGTAATAAAGTATACCGAGAATCATTTGAACTACAGTCTGTAAGTGTAGCTCCTATGTGGTCATTGGAGCTGATTTCTGGTCAGCTGGTTGGTCAAGTATCTATACCCGGGTTACCAGAGGAGATTCGTAAGGCCAAGCCAGTCGTGGCAGGAGCAGACCCAGGAACACTGACTTATTCAGTGTTTGAGATGTAAACAGTCATTCAGAGTGGTTTGGTGGGAAACTGCCAATCGTAGAGGGAGCTTTTAGAGGTGGACGTCTGGTTCCATTCACCACCACTGTGAGCAGTTAGAGTTTCTCTAAATCAGAGCATTTCTTGGCAGACTACTCCTACTTAACCTCTGAATTGTGCTGAAACTTAGCTAAATAGGTGAAGTTCCCCTTTAAAGTCAGCTATAATGAAGAATAGAGAAGTTCAGGCGTTTGTTTGAAAGTTGAGTAATCAGTTGTTCAGATGCATTCTAAGAAATCTTAATCAGAATTATTTATTCTTATTTTTTTGGTTTTAGAGCACAAGAGAATATTTACTCAGTCATGCTTACTTGTGATCATCTTGATGGAAAAGCGGAGCGCCGAAGTGAATTAGTCATGCCCACCTGTATTGAAAGGAAAAAGTGAGCGCTCATGTGAATAAGAGACCCAGACTGAAAGCCAGGCAGTAAAATTTGCAGTTTTCAAATGTAAAAGTAAAATATGAAGTTATTTGCCAATATATTTTTCTTGAAACCTAAAATCTTGAGTAGTTATAATAGTGTAGTCGCACTTCAGGGTTAAGGTAATGGACTTGTTTTGGTTTGTGGGTCTCGAGTAGTTTTAAATAATGCAGAATTCGAGTAGCTGTGGACCACCATCACCCAAAACCACTGCCGGTCAGTGAGTCTGCCTGTCTGTCATCAAGAAATGGAACTTGGAGTGTTGCAAGATCTGAATGGGTGTTGATAAAATACTTAACATGAGTCATTCTGCCGTTATGCTGATAAGAGGAATCCCTCTATTCTGTGAAGTGTCTGGGAATGTTTTGTCCCAACTATGATGTTTTCTCTGAACTATGAATGGAAATGTTAACATAAAAGCAGCAGATCTGAGATCAGCTTAAATTTTTTTTTATTCATGCCGGTTAGTACCACAAAGCACACAGCAGCTCTTTTATAGAATTTGAGAAGAGTTACACAAGTTAACAGATCACGATTGACGTCATTCTCTCAAACTAATACAAAAAAAAAAGAAAGAAAGAAAAAATGCCAAATGCAACCTTTTAATATACCTGCGGGTTTGGCCCAGGCACAGTCTGTAATCTGTGTTAACGTTTAATGAATCAACAGAAAAGCTCCAAAGTAGCTTGGAAATAATTCTGGTTCCATTGACTTACATTAAAAGTAAAGAAAGATTTTGGCCTCTCCTGTAAAGTTGCTGCTTTGGATAGCAATGTTTTTCTTAGGAGAGAGATGTTATGCTGCCACTGGTATGAAGAGCACTTTATAAACAAATAAACCTAATGTTGTTGTTGTTGTTGTTATTATTATTATTATTATTATTATTATTATTATTATTATTATTATTATTATTATTATTATTATTATTATTATTATTTCTAGTAGTAGTAGTGGTCATAGTAGTAGTATTTGTATTAGCAGAACTGTTGTTGGAAGTAGTAGTAATATTTGTGGTTGTGGTGGTAGTAATAGTACTGTTGGTTGTTGTAGTAGTAGTATTGTAGGTGTTGGTTGTTGTAGTGTTACTGTTGTTATTGGTAGTATAAGTGTTGTTGGTGGTAGAAGTAGTACTGTTGGTGGGAGTAGTAATACTTTTGGTGTTGGGTGTATTAGTAGTAGTGTTGGTGGTGGTAGTAGTAGTACTGGTGGTAGTAGTAATACTGTTTGTTGGTAGTAGCAGTGGTAGTAATGGTGTTGTTGTTGGTGGTGGTGGTAGTAGAACTGTTGCTGGTGGTGGTAGTAGTAGTACTGGTGGTGTTAGTGGTAGTAGTAATACTGTTTGTTGGTAGTAGCAGTAGTAGTAATGTTGTTGGTGGTAGTAGTAATGTTGTTGGTGGTGGTAGTAGTAGTGTTGTTGGTTGTAGTAGTAGTTGTGTTGGTGTTGGTAATAGTAGTGCTGGTGGTGTTAGTAGTAATACTACTTATTGGCGGTAGTAATAGTAGTGTTGTGGTGGTGGTAGTAGTAGTAGTAATGGTGGCGGTAGTAGTAGTAATGGTGGTGGTGGTAATAGTAGTACTGGTGATTTTGAAAGTAGTGTTGGTGTTAGTAGTAGTTGTAGTAGTGCTGATGGTGTTGGTGTTGGTCATCATGGTGGCACTAGTAATAGAACTGGTGGTGGTAGTACTGTTGGTGTTGGTGGTAGTAGTAGTGGTACTGTTGGTGGTGGTGGTGGTGCTGTTTAGAGACATGCTGACTTTAACTTTTATTTTTTGTTCATTCTTCTCCCCACAGTTATGCTGCAGATGATCTGAATCTGGCCTTGCTCCACCACTGAAGCCAGGATGAGTGAGGTCCAGGCCACTGTGGAGTTCTCTGTAGAGCTCCACAAGTTCTACAATGTGGATCTATTCCAGAGAGGGTAAGTCTGCCCCCCTGGGAGGGGCGAGGGGTCCCTTCCCCTTGCTGCTAACTGTACTCTAGAACAACAGCAGATGTTTACTTGGCTTTCATTGTAAACAAAGCAGGCAGGCATACAGGCATCTGCGATGGAGGCTTTGACTAATGATCTAATGAGCCGTGCCTGTCATCTACACTCGGGCTTGTGACGAGTTGATCCGTGAGTAATTGCTGTCGGGCTCAGACAGGCTTTTGCAGTATTGCTGCTCCGTATGAGTTAAATGCATGCAGATGTTCATCCGGAAGGTGAAGCTGATGGTAATGACTCTACAATGCAGCGTCCCACAGATCATGTGCAGCCTGCAGTAATGAACAGCAAGTGGCCAAAATCCAAACTGACCCGAGTGACCAAGCGATTGAAATGCTTTGAGCGGTTTTAGTGGAACTAGAAATGCATAGCATTGAAATGTAAATGGATTTGATAGGAGTGCTTTGGTGTGAGATGATTCAGTATAGACTTCTTTACAGTAGTGGTGATGGGAACCAGATGTCTGGAGGGTTTTTTGACCACACAAAGTTAGAAAGCACATGAAGGTGAAAATAAAGAGGGGCCTGTAGATAGGTTAGACCAATTAGGATGTCTTGTGACATCACAGCCACAACTTGCTGGCATTCTGACTTCATGATATGATGGCAGAACCGTGCCAAAATCACGTGTCATACGCACAGTGGAGTCACATTATTATAACCACCAGCTAATATCTCAATTGGCCACCACGCATGTGCAGCTAGATGGACTGGGAGACTCAATAAGGTCCTGGTAGGTAGTTACAGGTATCTGGAGCCAAGCTGACTGCAGTGCATCCCACAGCTACTGGAGGGAGCGTGGAGGAGGATCCATAGAGCCAACACTACCATCCAGGTGGTCCCACAGATGCTCAGTTGTGTTCAAGTCTGATAAACTTTAAAAAAGTTTAACCTCAGTGTCATTGACTTTTACACACCTCTTTTTTTTTTTAAATTGTTCCTCGGAAATTACTACACCCAAAAGGAAGTTTGCGTAGTAGGATTGCTCAAGATCATGGTAAAGTCATAGTCATGGTTCAAAGTGGCTTCTTCTGTGTGTCAGAGAAACTGCTCACTTATTTATGGAGCTCTCTGTACGTCTCTGCAGAGTTGTGTATATCTGTATATCTTTTAAAAGTCTTTAGTGGATCCTATGCAAGTTCTGTGAATTATCTTGGAGTTCTCCTTTAATTAAATGATGCTTAGTTGCTTTGTAGCAGACCTCAAAAAAAGGCCAAGACATTTATGAACGTCAGCTAAAAGCAGCTCTTTCCATTTCAGTCTGGTACGAGAGCCTTGGAGAGTATGTTCTGGATTTATTGCAAACTATTTATATATGCAGTATTAATAGTCCATGTTGTAGACCTGGTTATCTTGGGAAACATAATAAACTGTTCTGGTGGAACCTACAGGCTCTAGTGCCTGTCTCTGCATTCCAAACATGGATCAGCAACTCGTTTCAAACAGACATAATGAAGGAGCAATGTTGGTGACAGTAAAGGGATGAAGCAACAATGTTGGAAAGGGATGAAGGAAAAATGTAGGTGGTGATTTAAGAAATGAAGGAACAATGTAGGTGGTGATAAAGGGATGAAAGAACAATGTAGTGGTGATGAAGGAACAATGTTGGTGGTGATAAAGGGATATAGGATCGGTGTTGGTGATGAAGGAAGGATCAGTGTTGGTGGTCACCTACACTGTTCCTTCATCCTTCATTACCAACACTAGGAACAGTGTAGGTGGTGATAAAGGAATGAAGGGATGAAGGATCAGTGTTGGTGATGAAGGAATAGTGTTGGTGATGAAGGGATGAAGGAACAGTGTTGGTGGTGATAAAGGAATGAAGGGATGAAGGAACAGTGTTGGTGATGATAAAGGGATGAAGGAGCAGTGTTGATGTAAGAACAGTGTTGGTGATGATAAAGGGATGAAGGAGCAGTGTTGATGTAAGAACAGTGTTGGTGATGAAGGAATGAAGGGATGAAAGAGCCGTGTTAATGAAGGATTGAAGGGATTAAGATAAGTGTTGGTGATGGACTTTTTAAAATTCGTAAACATGCCAGTCTGTCGTCTTGGTTGTCATCATGCCAACATGTTTGAGTTCATCTCATTAGCAGTGATTAATTCACTCTCAGACTTGATCGTCCACTGTAAGTGCCTGACTGGTCACTTTCCTCCTGCCCCAAACAGTCAGGCCATCATTTGAACCCTTCGTTTAGGAGGACAGAATAAACAGCAGCGTGGGGTCTTTGCCTCTGTCAACAATGAGCTGCTCACAGCTGGACTGTTTGTTGTTAGCCCCGAGATGACATTCCTCGCGTCCGAGGCCGTCGCCGCGAGACCGAGGTTTGCTCAGCTGTCGGCCAGGAAGCCAGCAGCGGCCTCCATTCTTCTCTCAGATTTCCCAGCTCGCACACTCTTCCGGCTTAAGCATTGTGTTCCGGCCGACCCGCTCCCCGCGCGCGCTTTGGGTAGGAAGACGTTCCGCACAGGGTGCTGTTTATTTTTGCTTTTCCCTTCTGTTGGCGGGGAGCGAAGGGAGCAGAACGGGCTTGGGTTTCCCGGTACAGCCTTGAGGGACGCGACATGCCGGTCACAGATGATCTCTCCAGGTCATAGATCCAGTTGCTGCTTCAGTCTTGACAGCCTTTATAAAAAAGGGAAGCAGTTAGGTGTCCCATTAAGCAGTGACTCCGGATGTTGGGTGGCGAGCCGAGCAGGCAGGCAAATGTGGTGATGTGAAAGTGCTGATTACTCATTCATGAGCGGTTAAGTGCTGGACTGTGTGCTTTTATGTTCTCTGACCTGAGCTGTTAGTTTGCCTCGTGTTGGGCTTCTGTAAAAGAGCCAGCACGTTTATTGGTATAGAAACCCCAGTCTTTGTTGTCCAACGAAAAAAAGGAAAGAAGGAGCAGTGTTGGTGATGATGAAGGAATGAAGGAACAGTGTGAGTGATGATAAAATGAAGAGATGAAGGAACAGTGTAGGTGATGATAAAGGAATGAAGGAACATTGTTGGTGGTGATAAAGAATGAAGGGATGAAGGAACAGTGTTGGTGATGATAAAGGAATGAAGGAACAGTGTTGGTGGTGATAAAGGAATGAAGGAATGAAGGAGCAGTGTTGGTGATGATAAAGGAATGAAGGAATGAAGGAGCAGTGTTGGTGATGATAAAGGAATGAAGAGATGAAGGAACAGTGTTGGTGATGATAAAGGAATGAAGGGATGAAGGAACAGTGTTGGTGGTGATAAAGGAGTGAAGGGATGAAGGAACAGTGTTGGTGGTGATAAAGGAATAAAGGGATGAAGGAACAGAGTTGGTGGTGATAAAGGAATGAAGGGATGAAGGAACAGTGTTGGTGATGATAAAGGAATGAAGGGATGAAGGAACAGTGTTGGTGGATGATAAAGGAGTGAAGGGATGAAGGGACAGTGTTGGTGATGATAAAGGAGTGAAGGGATGAAGGAACAGTGTTGGTGATGATAATAGAGTGAAGGGATGAAGGGACAGTGTTGGTGATGATAAAGGAGTGAAGGGATGAAGGAACAGTGTTGGTGGATGATAAAGGAGTGAAGGGATGAAGGGACAGTGTTGGTGATGATAAAGGAGTGAAGGGATGAAGGAACAGTGTTGGTGATGATAATAGAGTGAAGGGATGAAGGGACAGTGTTGGTGATGATAAAGGAGTGAAGGGATGGAGGAACAGTGTTGGTGATGATAAAGGAGTGAAGGGATGAAGGGACAGTGTTGGTGATGATAAAGGAGTGAAGAGATGAAGGGACAGTGTTGGTGATGATAAAGGAGTGAAGAGATGAAGGGACAGTGTTGGTGATGATAAAGGAGTGAAGGGATGAAGGAACAGTGTTGGTGGTGATAAAGGAGTGAAGGGATGAAGGAACAGTGTTGGTGGTGATAAAGGAATGAAGGGATGAAGGAACAGTGTTGGTGATGATAAAGGAGTGAAGGGATGAAGGAACAGTGTTGGTGATGATAAAGGAGTGAAGAGATGAAGGAACAGTGTTGGTGATGATAAAGGAGTGAAGGGATGAAGGAACAGTGTTGGTGATGATAAAGGAGTGAAGGGATGAAGGGACAGTGTTGCTGATGATAAAGGAGTGAAGGGATGAAGGAACAGTGTTGGTGATGATAAAGGAGTGAAGGGATGAAGGGACAGTGTTGGTGATGATAAAGGAGTGAAGGGATGAAGGAACAGTGTTGGTGATGATAAAGGAGTGAAGGGATGAAGGAACAGTGTTGGTGATGATAAAGGAGTGAAGGGATGAAGGAACAGTGTTGGTGATGATAAAGGAGTGAAGAGATGAAGGAACAGTGTTGGTGATGATAAAGGAGTGAAGAGATGAAGGGACAGTGTTGGTGATGATAAAGGAGTGAAGGGATGAAGGGACAGTGTTGGTGATGATAAAGGAGTGAAGGGATGGAGGAACAGTGTTGGTGATGATAAAGGAGTGAAGGGATGGAGGAACAGTGTTGGTGATGATAAAGGAGTGAAGGGATGAAGGGACAGTGTTGGTGATGATAAAGGAGTGAAGGGATGGAGGAACAGTGTTGGTGATGATAAAGGAGTGAAGGGATGGAGGAACAGTGTTGGTGATGATAAAGGAGTGAAGGGATGGAGGAACAGTGTTGGTGATGATAAAGGAGTGAAGGGATGGAGGAACAGTGTTGGTGATGATAAAGGAGTGAAGGGATGGAGGAACAGTGTTGGTGATGATAAAGGAGTGAAGGGATGAAGGGACAGTGTTGGTGATGATAAAGGAGTGAAGGGATGAAGGGACAGTGTTGGTGATGATAAAGGAGTGAAGGGATGGAGGAACAGTGTTGGTGATGATAAAGGAGTGAAGGGATGGAGGAACAGTGTTGGTGATGATAAAGGAGTGAAGGGATGAAGGGACAGTGTTGGTGGTGATAAAGGAATGAAGGGATGAAGGGACAGTGTTGGTGGTGATAAAGGAATGAAGGGATGAAGGGACAGTGTTGGTGATGATAAAGGAGTGAAGGGATGGAGGAACAGTGTTGGTGATGATAAAGGAGTGAAGGGATGGAGGAACAGTGTTGGTGATGATAAAGGAGTGAAGGGATGAAGGGACAGTGTTGGTGATGATAAAGGAGTGAAGGGATGAAGGGACAGTGTTGGTGATGATAAAGGAGTGAAGGGATGAAGGGACAGTGTTGGTGATGATAAAGGAGTGAAGGGATGAAGGGACAGTGTTGGTGATGATAAAGGAGTGAAGAGATGAAGGGACAGTGTTGGTGATAAAGGAGTGAAGGGATGAAGGGACAGTGTTGGTGATGATAAAGGAGTGAAGGGATGAAGGGACAGTGTTGGTGATGATAAAGGAGTGAAGGGATGAAGGGACAGTGTTGGTGATGATAAAGGAGTGAAGGGATGAAGGGACAGTGTTGGTGATGATAAAGGAGTGATGGTGGGTGGCTAAGTTATGGTTTTAGTTTACACAGCTCACAGTGAGGGGCAGCAGATTTCAGCTGCATGTTTATCACTTTGTGAAATGTTCTTCTGACGCTGCAGCCGGACGTGGGAGTAACCGCTGATAACCAAGACGCAACCGCTGCTCAGCTGCTTAAATATAATAATTAGAAGTGCAGGTTAAAAATAACGTTGAATATTAAACTGCGCCTCAGTGAAAACACACACACGCTCCTGTTTGGAGGGTCTTCCTCGAGGAACACTGCAGCCCCTTCCTCCTCTTCAGCAGGTTTGGTAGAGCCTGCCGAGCGCTGGTTATGATGGGGCTCTTCTTGGTGTATGGCCACAGTTGCAGTTGCGATTGACAAACACTTTGTAGGGTTTTCCATACGGACAGAAGTCAAAGTTGTTGAAGGTGGCGCAACATTTGATGGAGGAGGTTGCTTCGTCATCCTCAGTGCAGGAAAATTCCAGTAATGTAAAGTATGTTGGTAACGGATGCCACCGCTGGGATTAAGTAAAAGCGTTCGTGCCACCTCATCCTGGGAGGGAATCAAAAACAAGTCCAGTCCCGAAATAAGAGAAGGTGTTGTTCAAGCCAGTGCGCACTACATCTCAAACTTCCTGCCAGCTGTTAAATGTTGAACAGCTCTGCGAACAGCACGGTGTGTTGCGGCCTGTACAAGTCAAATCCAAGCATGAGTCCTGTGTTGCGTTCCCATGTTTGCAGTAGACAAACTCGTTTGTGGTTGAGCTACAGGATACGTGGGTTCGTGGGATACGCGTTGGCCCCGTGGATGCCAAACATTTTGGCTTTTGAATACAGCATTGCTGTCACAAACCACCATCTACTGTTGTTTTCTCCTGACTGGAATTTCCCCCCATTCTATTGTTGAGCCTCCACACCACCAAGCAGTGACGCCTCTGAAATTAGCCCCACCTCGTTTAGGAACAGTCATCATTTTAAACTACCACGGTACCTTATTGGCCATGGTTTGCATGTTTGCATCTTATATTAAGTAGTCGCTGTTTGTCTTCACAGGTTTTATCAGATACGTGGCAGTATGAAAGTACCTCCAAGGACCCCTCACAGAGTGGAGGCTAGTCTTCTTCATCCCAGAAGTAAGTCTAACCTTCATTTCTCACTCTTACTCTAACACATACACATACCAGAGGATTAGCCTTCACTTCAGCTTCGAATCAAGATCAAAGTCGTAATAGATCAAATTAGCTTGGCTGTACTCAACGGGGGGATGATTCATCCAGTCAGAGGTAAAAGCAGGTTGTTCTCAGTAGCTTTAAATATGAACAAGACTGAACCAATCTGTTGTTGTGTTGTAATATCCAAACCTTTTGGAGAAATGAGGTACATCAAAATGAAGTGGCTGAGTATCGCCTCAGAGCAGCTAGCCGTGGCTTTTTAGAGTGGAACAGTTCCCCTCATCCACGTCTTTGGCCAGGAAACAGAGAACCTGATAACATGCGTGCTTGACAACATAGTGGTTCAGGTTTAGGTTTTTTCTTGTTTTCCGGCTTTCAGAAGCTGATAGAGCTGCTAAAAGTAACCTGAAACCCAGCAAATGCATCATTGCCTTGGCGCTGACAGCTGTTGGCATTATCAGAGCAGATAAACTAAAGTGTAAGTTGGGTGTTTTACCTAAACGCAGTAAAAATGAATCGCTGCTTCACACTCTTGAACCTCAGACAGTGAAGTTGATGATGAAGTTATAGGAGTGAAAGACCCGTTTAAAGTACAGTTTAATGTCAACAGAACAGCTTTAGCCGCTCACGTGTTTACAATATCAACAGTGATGGCTTTAGGAGCTTCGCACTCTGTGTACACACTGTTGTACTGCCGGTACACACTGCCTTAGTATGTAGACGCTCCATGACAAGGCCATTAAAGATGTTTAGTTTTTTTCGGTAATGTAAGTCAATAACTCTAATCAGTTGGCAGGATTGTCAGAACATGCTGTTCCCAACATTAAGTTCTAACTAAGGAACGTCAAGGTGGATAACGCAGGCAGCTCTGCACTGACTCAACAGGATTGTCTACCAAACTCCAGAGATCTTGAAGAATTTGTGTGGTTGTCACAAGAGTGCTATAGTTTTCCCACCAATCCAAACCAGCCACTATCCCGAACAGGAGTACGGTTCTAGTTCACATTGAATCTTTCAGTGCGGCTTTTGTTGTCCTTTTCTTGATGGACAGTTATGATCAATGGACAGTTGTAGGAGGCAATTTAAATCTGTTTAATTAAACCTCTAATATCTTTATATACGCTTACATACTCTTACTTGGAATTTTGAACTTTGGCTTATTAAGATTACTAATGAAAACTGTACAGAATAGAGATGGACCGATCAGCATTTTTATGGCCGATTCCGATCGCCGATCACCTTTCAGTGTGATCGGCCGATAGCCGATATCAATCGAGGGCGGGGCTAGATGCCACGGCAGGGCTACATATTATTAGCGCGAACAAGTCATGAAACATGGTCTAAACTGGTTTATTACCATTTTTAATGAGCTCTTGTGAAACAGCATAATATTTTTAACAAAATTAGAAGTTGGTATATGTGGGCGTAAACCGCTTGATACAACTCCGGAGGAGCAACATCTGAAAAGTATCTCCTACTAGGAACGGCAGAGCGTGGATCCAGGTGGAATATTAAGCGCAAGAATGCCACAGAACGTCTCCTACAGCCGAGAAGAGCTGCTTATCTAGCGCTATAAGCTCAATCACTCTGGCTGTGGTTCTTTTAGCTCTCTGGCTGTTGTTGCTGCTGCTGTACTGTTCGTACCGGTCAGATCTGGTCTGTGTGGTGTTCTGGGTTATTTGTTTTGTGCTAGCTGCACGTGCTAGCTCTGCTGTTTACTGATACTCACTGTATTCAGTTTGATGGTATACTCTGAAGTGTCGTATCAGATTAGTAGAGTTAAATGTCTTTGTCTTGGTTCCCGCGAGAGACGCTGATTTTTCTAATTTTAAAGAGGTTTCAAACTGCCCTGGATGAGTCTGAGTCACATACGGTAACAAACTGCCAGACGGACAATGTTTTCTTTCCGCACGTGCGATGAACGTTTAAACTGTTCTCGTGAGGGAGCTGCTTAAGTCAGTCTGTCCGATGAAAATGAAACGGTATGTATTTCCAACTAGCAGTTCAGATAGGAATTGCAGGGACCTGGCTGGAGGGGGTTTCAAGGACGGCTAATTTGTTTAACGCCATTGATCGACTCTCTTGATCAGCCGATCACCAATCACATATTTTAGTTATGATCGGCTGATACCGATACATGGCCAATCGATCCTTCCATCTCTAGTACAGAGTGGTGAATTTATGAGTTGACTTGTCTGGCAACCTATATAATAGAAGTAAGCTCAATGAAGCTGTTGTTGCACAATCCTGGTTGGTTGCTGAGACATTGCTGTGTTGTCCCATGTGATGGTTAAGGTGGCTTTGGGCCATTGCGTTCCCAGGTTATCCCCCATATTGCTATGGATTCTCTGGTGCTTATACAGTTTCAGTAGGCCATTGCTGTATTATCCCAGGTGGTTACTAGTGGCCAGTGCTTTGTGACATTATTTTTCAGCAACCCCCCAAAAAAATGTGCTTTAGAACAAGCAATATACGCATGTGCTATCTGTTTCAAATACACAAGTGCACTGTCCCCTTAAAGACGCTACGATACTACAGAGTTTCATGGCTCTAGCTGAGGAACCGCTACCTGTGATGGCAGAATAACAGTCACTTCACTCTCAACCGGTAAGATGGCAATTTGGCTACATGACTTGCTGCCCCAGTTCCATTCCCACTGTCAGTTTCTCAGCCTGAGAGCGAAGCAAACCACACTCTGATTTTCATCTTGGAGCAAGATCTGTGCAGATACAAAGCCTTCCGCCCCAGCCGTGGGTTCCTGCTTCTTTATGGAACAGAGCTCAGAATTGCATAAGCTGCACAGCCCTACACACATTGGCACTCGCCGTTACATAAGCTGCGCTCGTTGCCTTCTCTAGGCCTGCTAGGATCGACACTGTAGGAGCCGTAGGAGTTCGGAGCCTCTCGCGGGATTTTTACACACCCCCATCGGTTCTTTAGGGGATTGCTGTGTGGTGTATGGCTAAGGCAGTACTAGGATACATCACTGTTTAGTGGGCAAATAGAAGCTGGAAGTGTACGTTGAGGCTTCCACTTATGGGCTGTACAGATCGGAGTAATATCGGCTACAACAGCAGCAGTTAAGTCTTTTGTGGTCACACTTCCTATGAATGCCGTATTCACAATGCTTTATAAATGCCTTCTAATAATAATAATAATTATTAATAATTACAAGTAGCTATAATTGCCTTCAAAACCCTATGAATATATGAATGTATACTCCACTCATTCAAGCACTGTTAGTATTAATATGACAGGACACTACAACTGGGTTCTGCTACGTTTTTCAGCTACCAACTTGGCTAAAATGAAGAAGCCCTTGATCATGTTTTTGTAATATAAAAAAAATATGTATTTGTTTGATGACTGATTACTGAACAAATATGATGTATGTGATTATAACATTTGCAGAACAGTTATAAAAACGTATAACTGGTGTTATAAGGCGATATGTAAGCCATGTAATGCCTATATATTGCAGCGGGCATAGGAAGTGTTACCGTCTTTTCTTGTACATGATTTGCAGCTATTGAAACACAAGTCTGAACTATCCTGATTGGCCGATTACCTCCTAGCTACTTTACTGTAGCCAACAATGGCTGTACGCTCGAGTCAAAGCTCAAGCATGCGTCGACATTTACTGAATAAAGTGCAAATATAAATATAATAAATACTTATTCTGCCAGAATCAGTAAGATTAACTGCCTAAACCTAAATACACAATGCTTAGTGCTTGAGTGTCTTGGCTGCTAGTTATTATTATAAATGGGCTATTATTTAATAATTCACTGGCCAAATACAGTCCAAGATATATCACATGGCATGTGGTGTGAAATTTCATACAAGGCTGTTTCATCGATGGACGTCACTGTAATTTCACAACTGTGAACTTGGCCAGTAAAGCAATGTTTTAGGGCTTCTTTCTTAGGCTTGCAGGGAACAGAGAATAAAATATGATCAACGTTTGTATGGTGTACTCGTTTAAGTAAGATATAAACATAATAAACGCTGATCGGATCTGTCTGAGAACTGAGTGGGCATGGCTAATGAGCAGCTTGATTGACAGCTCTCTGTCTAACACTCCAATCCAGAGCACCCAGACTGAGACATATCTGTAGGGAACTGATTGGATTTGCATTTCAAACCACCTCAAAAACCAAGTTTGGATGTGATTTTACAAACCACCCATAAAACAGGTTTGTGTGGGTGGAGCCAGAGAGATGTCAGCCCTGGGCTTGGTCAGGCGATGCTTGCAGAGAAGTTGCCTAAGATTAGGATCTCCAGTGTACATGTTTTAGATCACTACCAGCCAAGAGTTTTATTACATTACCGGCCAAACGTTTTGGTACATTACCGGCCAAACAATAACTGAACTGTTGACATTTGTAAGCATCTGCAGGCAGAAACACGTTAACAAACACTGTTTTTGTTCATAAGAATTAAAATAATGATTGAAGAGGAAAAACTAGATGTTTAATGATTACCTGGAACATTTAAATAATGAAATAAACTAGTTTCAGTAGGTTTACCAGATAAGAGATACTCAACACATACAGTAACATAGTAAATGAATACGGGTCCTGTGTTGTACAGTAGAAGGGGATTGGCTTAGCTTGTGCATCAAAGGGTTAAAAATATGAACATCAATAAAGAGGTTATTATTAGGAGCCTAGAGAGCAGAAGTGAAACTGTAGTGTCAGTAGCCGCTCTGATATAAATAACACAGAGCGCGTAACAGTAATAATAACAAACTAGACATGACGTAGCAGTGGGTGTAACTCAACACTGTTCAGTCAGCAGGAGGTCAGTAGCGTCCCTGCCATAAGGAGCCACGCTGTAGGGTCTTATTGCTCCATCAAAGGGCTGATTGTTCTTTCTTTGTTGTTCAGGTTAATACGACGTGTTGGCGAACACCGTGCTGGAGTTTTTTCTTCCAGCCAACTAGAGCAGAAGTAAGGCTCTGGTGAAGAGCTCGTCAGCTGAGAGCATGACTAGTTCGTTTGGAAGCAAGACTAACATTATAGTCGGTTCTAATGTGTCTACCGACAAACCTCTCTCCGTTCTTTTGAACCAGGTATTAAACTCAAACCGATAAACCAACGAAGAAGCCGATATCAGGTTCATCACCGCTGCCGATTGAGAGGAGTCAGAGAGGTTCAGATGTTTCAAACGGACATCTGTAGATCGAACAGGGACCCTAGTGGGAGCACATTGATTTGAGAGAACTTAATAGACTGAAGCATTTTCTTCTTTTGTTCTCTCCTCTTTTTTTCCCCTCCATTTCTGCACATTTTGGTTTGGTTGATTGAAGTGAATTGGACAATCGAAGCTTTTACCGTCTACCATTCTCAGGTTTTTAGTATCGGCGCTCAAGAGAAGTTAATTTTAGAGTGGTACGGCTATGCTGCGTAGCTATGGGCAGGTAGAACTCGGGTTGAAAAAGGTTGAGAACACCAGGCTTAGTGCAGCTCTGAGTACAGGGGGAGTTTTCACGCCTCTCAGAACCAACCCAGCAACAAAAAATAGATGATAGCTTCTTGCCAAGCCAGGTGAAAGGTACCCTAACACTGCAGAAGATCTGACTCAAGAATCCAGAGTTGGAGGGATTATGACCTTGGTGACGTCTCCACTAACATGCTCTGTTCTTCACAGGTTCGGATTTGGCCTTCCCTGCCTCCGTGCAGGACGATGTCATCTGCAGCAAAACCTTTCAGATACTCTACAAGAACGAGGAGATAGTGGTGAATGACGTCCTCATATTTAAGGTGATGATGCTGCTGGACGAGAGGAAGGTGAGAGATGCTACCTTGCGGGATGGAAACGTTTTGATGTCATGTACTAAAATGAAAGTCTGAGGACTTTGCGCTTCCAGTCGTAAGTCTGTGATGTTCTCCTGCAGGTGGAAGAGTCCCTAAACGAGATGGACTTCCAGCTGTCTTTGGATCTCTTCTTCACAGATGGCGACTACACGTACGTGCTTCGTCAGCTGGAAGTCTTAACCGAGAGCGTTCCAGCTTCATGCCTCAGGCCACTTGATATTCAGTGCTAAGCTTGTCATAGACTTGATTAAAGTGTGCTGTCGATGGTGGAAAGGGGGGGTTTAGCATGCTGAAGTTCTCCTTCTTTGAGAGGCAGTGGTGACAGGTCCCAGCGTAACTGTGTCCCTGTGTTCCTGCAGGCCGGAGGACCCCAGCTCTTTGCAGAGCATCAGCAGCCGGACCTTGCGCTTGCACTTTAGCCTCCACAGAGGCATCCACCAGCACGTCAACGTCATGTTTGACTACTTCCACCTGTCCGTCATCTCCGTCACCATCCACGCCTCTCTCGTGGCCCTGCATCAGCCCCTTATCAGGTCAGAGGAGGGTCAGGAGAGCTGCTCAGCACAGCCGCCACTTAAAAGAATATCCAGCCTATGGTTATGAATGTTTTCAAGAAGTGGATTATTTAGTGATGTTGTCGTCTTTTCTGGAGGAAGTGTGTGTGTGTGTGTGTGTGTGTGTGTGTGTGTGTGTGTGTGTGTGTGTGTGTGTATAGCAATATATACACACACGACACACTGTAAATATATGTGTGTATATATACGTATATATATGTGTAGAAGTATTGCTATATATATGTATAGTTATATAAGATATACACCCGTATATCAGTTAAAACTTGGAATTACATGTCAGTTGCATGTGTAAAGTAATTGATTATTTTATATCTGTTGATGTATATATATTTTTTTATTGATGACCACATGGATGTTGGACATATATGATGGTATATATACCAAAACAACAGAGCAGTAGTAGATGAAAGCAGATTTTGAAGGTTTTATGCTGTTGTTCTGTTTTACAGATGTATATTATAGATAGATATGACAGATTCAGATGAAGTGGTTACATTAGTAGGTTTCTGGTAGTGTATGGAATTCAGTACAGTGAATTATATCTGCTCTAAAGGTGTCAGGCAAGCACTGGTTTCTGTTCTCACGACCTTTATGTTTGTGTTGTCTTGCACTCTCTCTCACTCTCTGTTTGTCCTGCAGTTTCCCCCGGCTGGTGAAAAGCACCTGGCTAAACCGCAACGCACCAGCACAGAGCAAAGACTCCCTCATCCCCGCTCTGGAATCAGTGGTGTTCGGCAGCAGCTACGTCAAGCAGCTGTCCCCAGATGTAAGCATACCTACATGCACACTATCATGATGATGGAACCCAAATAGAGTCTAGATGATCAGTAGAAGAGAGGAAACGTGCTGCTTTCTGTGGTCTTATCTGTGTACAAGCCACAAGAGACGAGAAGTCACTGAAGGTTGAGACCTGAAGGGGAACTCTAGCCTAATTGAGCGGTTGAGGTGAAAGTCAGTTTACAGACGTTTTATTTACTATCCAAACCAACAAAGAACTTGCACATCGTCTTATTTCAGCTCCAGTCACGAAACTGCCTATCTTTGCACATAAGTTTTTCTTTCACAGGATATAAAGAGCAGCTGCCGTGTTCAAAGGTGGAATTGTCCTGTGAGACGTACAGCTGCTCTGGACTCTTCGTTTACTTCCCTAATTGAATTGGAGAAGCTGCTTCTGATTGTGACATGGTCTTGCGCAACTGATCGTAACGGTGATGGAAAACACTGGAGAGTTTTTCAGAAGCGCTTTCCACTTTCAGACAAAGTCACCATGACCACAGATCCGTGAAGGAGATGAGGCACATGCTAAAGTGTTGTTGCCGCTCAGACACACAGTAACTGTTTTATTTAATAATATGTAGCACACTGGGAGGGAAGTTATGGCACACAGTACATCATATACTACATCATTTGCAAAAGTATTCGCTCGTCTTGCCTTCACACGCATATGAACTTGAGTGACGTCCCATTCTTAATCCATAGGGTTTAATATGATGTCGGCCCAACCTTTGCAGCTATAACAGCTTCAACTCTTCTAGGAAGGCTGTCCACACGGTTTAGGAGTGTGTTTATGGGAGTTTTTGACCGTTCTTCTTCCAGAAGCACATTAGTGAGGTCAGACACTGATGTTGCACAAGAAAACTTAATTCATCCGAAAGGTGTTCTACCAGGTTTAGGTCAGTCGAGGTCCTTCACATCAAACTTACTTATCCACATCTTTGTGAAGCTTGCTTTGTGCACTGGTGGGCAGTCATGTTGGAACTGGAAAGGGTCGTCCCCACAATATTGGGAGAATGAAATGGTCCAAAATCCCTTGCTGTCAAATTCCTGATAGTTTTTATATATATACACACAATGGAAAAACAAGTATTTCCAAAATTGCAGGAGAGACCAAAAACATATTTTACTTTCTATCTATCTATCTATACACGCACACACAGACACTGATCAGCCATAACATCTAAACGTCCTGTATCTGTTTGTACACTGTAGTTTATCTGTATTAACTGTATACTGTGCCTTTATATTGGGACGCCACTATTTGTGCACACTATTTAGTGAGCTAATATGTGGTTTGGGACGTAGCAGTAGGGAATCTTGGTTGTTTAGAGTTAAGCTTTCAGCCAATAGTGTTTTAAAGTGAGTGTTCTCCAAACTGAACTTGTTTTACCTCGTTCGCTGGGTCAGTTATCATCATTATCTCAAGTTGCCAACCGGTATGAAAGCAGTATGAGGGCATGACATCATCAGAATGCTGCGGGTGTTGTGGTTAATAAGAGCTTCGCTGCCGCTCTAAAGCTCTTCTTGTTACAAATGGATACTCAGCGTTTTGTACTGAAGCTCTTGATATGAATGTTGGTTTCCAAAAGCACTGCACTAAATGTTTACTTCACGTCTTCTCGCAGGGAAAGACCTTCCTGGTGTCGGACCACTGTCTGCAGCATGCCTTCACCCTGCACCACAGCCTATGTGCCAGCTTGCTGTTGGCCTATCAGGGCCTCTTTGAGTACTTCATGACTCTCACCAAGAGCCTCCCTTCTTCTCACCGCATGGAGCTCGGTACGTCACCCAACGCTTGGCTATCGAGACTGGATTTACATGTTAAGCTACTGTTAAGTTGAAAATAAATCTAATAAGTGCACATTCCTAGCTCTGCTGTTGTGCTGGATTGTTGATATATAATGATATTCCAAGCTGTGGCTTTAGCACTGTAGAGATCAGAGATTTCCATGTACGGCTTCCTAGACGTCTTTCCTGCTTCTCTAAAACCGTCCACATCCGTGGTAGTTACTCACAACAGTAACACCGCTTACTCTGAAGTAGGTTTCGGGTTCCCTCCCGCCATCAACTAGCACCAGCCAGCATTAGTAGCTGAATGAAGACTCTAACACTAACCCCAGTATCCTCTACGATCAGATCAGCTTTGTTAGCTTTCCACTTGCCGCGCACGCAGTTGATCTTTGGTGTCCAAATTTTGATTCTTCAGTTTTCGCGCAAGGCCGCTTCCAAACACTGGAAGTCAGTAGTCACCCAAATTTCAATGGCTGCCACAAAAATGCAAACAAGCTTTGAATTGAAGTGTGAAGTGTCGAATTACTTGGGCCTGCAAGTCAAAGCCTTCTAGAGGTCAACACAAACAATAGAGTTACCGGGCGGTCCCCAGTTTTGTTTGTCTCTATGGAGCTTTTATAAGTGGACGTCTGGTTTCCATTCACCACCACTGTGAACAGTTCTGGCTCAGTAGGACTGAGCATCTCGCACTAAATCTCTCTGAATTACTTGAATTTGGGTGACTATTGACCTCCAGTGTTTGGAAAGCAAGGTTAACCCCTGGGCTCAAACACATCTCTGTTGATCAACTATATCTGGGGTGGAAAACTGGGTGAATAAGACTTCACACCGAATCTCTTAGCCTGTTTGACGCGTAGGCCTGTTGTATGTCTCCCTGAGTGCTGCCTTGCGTCTGCATGCTCGTCCCTCAGTCTACCTTCTTTTGTGTTTTTTCCCATTTGGGTATTAGTATGTATTTACCTTAGTCTTGCTTTGCTGGTACAAGCTGCTCTCTAGAGGGGTCCACCTAGAAGATCTCCCTGTACTAAACTCTCCCGTAAAGGCACTAACACAGCTCTCCCTAATGCTGCCGGCCCTAAAGTGTCTCGTGACTGCGTCCCTCATGTATGTGTAAGGGCCAGTGAAAGAGGGGAACCGTTTTAAACATGCCTATATGTGCAATCCCACCACTAGCCAAGCCCAGCATGCAAGTCCTTTATGAGCGAGTTCTCAGAAGACCTTTCCCCCGAGGCCAAAGGCTCGTCTACATAGGTACGTCCCTCCAAAGCCGACCCTCAACCTCCACTTGCCTATCGCCTTCACTTTTATGTTCTTTCTTCTTTTTTCCCCCACCTCTTTTTCCGTCCCCCTTTATCCTCCTCCTGTCTGGACTGTCGTCTATGCTGAGAGCCCCCCACCATCTCAAGAAGGGGGACTCAGTTTTGCGATCTGTCTTTCAATTAAGCACTGATTCAGAATCAAGTCTGACCACAGACCAATCGTCCTTCTGCAGCTCTGCTGCTTTTCTGTATCCTCTACCTCCTGTACTAGTTCTCTCTTTTAGCCCCCACTTGGGTGGTCTTCACCTCAGACTCTACAGAAAGACTAATCTCTGATGTTTCTCTTAAAGCTTCAGGTTTAATACTTTCTTTTTCTTCCTCCTTTTTTTATTTATTTATTTTTTATATATAAACTTACCTTTGTAGAAAAACTGGACGTGGAAGCCCGCCTTCATGAGCTTTGTGATCAAGTAAAGGTACGTAACAGACCACCTAGAGGTGCTGATGTGTCCTACATTGACACTAAACCCCCCAACCCTTACATTTACAATAAACCCTAACCTCTACATTCACACTAAACCCCTAACCTCTACATTTACACTAAACCCCTAACCTCTACATTTACACTAAACCCCTAACCCCTACATTTACACTAAACCCCTAACCCCTACATTTACACTAAACCCCTAACCCCTACATTTACACTAAACCCCTAACTCCTACATTTACACTAAACCTCTAACCCCTACATTTACACTAAACCCCTAACCTCTACATTTACACTAAACCACTAACCCCTACATTTACACTAAACCACTAACCTCTACATTTACACTAAACCCCTAACCCCTACATTTACACTAAACCCCTAACCCCTACATTTACACTAAACCCCTAACTCCTACATTTACACTAAACCCCTAACCCCTACATTTACACTAAACCCCTAACCCCTACATTTACACTAAACCCCTAACTCCTACATTTACACTAAACCCCTAACTCCTACATTTACAC
The DNA here is from genome assembly GCA_021613375.1 of Megaleporinus macrocephalus. Lineage (NCBI taxonomy): Eukaryota > Metazoa > Chordata > Actinopteri > Characiformes > Anostomidae > Megaleporinus > Megaleporinus macrocephalus. The sequence continues at coordinate 22,260,725 of CM038724.1, forward strand.
TAAACCCCTAACCCCTACATTTACACTAAACCCCTAACCTCTACATTTACACTAAACCCCTAACCTCTACATTTACACTAAACCCCTAACCTCTACATTTACACTAAACCCCTAACCCCTACATTTACACTAAACCCTAACCTCTACATTTACACTAAACCCCTACATTTACACTAAACACGTAACCCCTACATTTACACTAAACCCTAACCTCTACATTTACACTAAACCCCTAACCCCTACATTTACACTAAACCCCTAACCCCTACATTTACACTAAACCCCTAACCTCTACATTTACACTAAACCCCTAACCCCTACATTTACACTAAACCCCTAACCCCTACATTTACACTAAACCCCTAACCCCCACATTTACACTAAACCTCCAACTCCTAATACTAGTTAATGGGATAAAGTGTATGGTGTGCTGTTCATACATTGAACATGTAAATGTCATATGAATGGATCACACAGACATAAAGTGGAGTAGTTTCTCTGATGTGTGAGCGAGGAGCAATAAATAGAAAACCCGAAGCAGAGCTGCTGCTCCACACCTCTCACATGCTCCGATACCTCCTCCTTATGGAAAGGATGATTAATCATCACTGAGCGTGTGAGTTAAAGCTTTCTGAGGACCTTTATAGGTTTCTCTTCAGCAGAGAACATCCAGTTTATTCAATCCATGCCACCTAAAACGACACTAGCCCATCTCCCTCTGTAAAGCCAGCTGTGCCTGAGTTGCACTTATATCTCCCTGACAGGGTCTGCGCATAACTCGGGCTGGGTCATAAACAGTGTACTGCAACTGAACATCTCTGTTCAGTGCTGGAATTAATAACATATCAAAAGACATGATGCTTTATGCCCTGTATAGTTTTTGGTTCTCATTGCATTCGATTAATATATTTACATTACATTATTTATAGCTTCAGTCATAAATTACTGTGTAGGCTCATGGGAACAGTAACGTTTGTCGACACACACGTTCAGTCTTGCGATGCTGGTTTCTCTCTGGACTGCAGTTCCTCACTTGGCCATTAGGAGCATTTCAGCCTGTATGTATCCTCTCTGCTGAACCGTAATGTAACACATCTGTATAAACACTGGCTGGGAGGCTGAGCGGAGAACTCCGCGGTTCAGATAGAATCCAGACTGTTGGCTGCTTGTTGTAATCCAGATATGTACCTGTACGTTTTTCAAAAGGTAACCTGTAGGTAACAAACGTCTCGCAGGGTCCTGTCGTCTCTAACCTTTCGTGCGTGTCATTCTGCAGCAGAGAGCCGAGAGCCCAGATGAGCTGGCCGAGCTAGTGAACATGAACCTTGCACAGTTGTGCTCTCTGCTCATGGCGCTGTGGGGTCAGTTCCTGGAAGTCGCCTCCCTGCACGAGAGTGTCTCGGCACTGCTGGCCCAGGACCACCACACCCTGAGGGTACGTTAACACACTTCACATTCCAGAGACTAGACGTGACATGCTCTTGTTTTCACAACACCAGTCTACTGTACTCATCCACTTCTCAGTTTCAGTTTCTCTTCCTTTTTCTTGTTGTGACCTTGGAATTTAGAGTTTAGAACTATTTATCACTTGCGTTTGCACACAGCAGATTTTGAACTCTGCATCTAACCCATCTGTGCACTGAGACACCCACATGTACACACACTAGTGAACAGTGAGCACACTTACACAGAGGGTTGGGCAGCCCCATCCACAGCACCCGCCTTGCTCAAGGGCACTTCAGTCCTCTCCTGTCGGTTCAGGGCATGGAACCAGCAACCTCCAGCCTGCAACTGCCTACCAAAGTGTCCATATCCTATATCCCCACTCATCCCACGTGCCCACTCATCCCACATGCCCACTCATCCCATGTTTACTCCGTACATTGTCCTCAGTATTGGATTGTACTCTGCTGAATATTTTCTAATAGTAATATTTCTAATTCAACTGGTGTATATTAGTGAGTTTTACTCAGTTATATTATTTGAAATGTTATGTTATTATTAATAATAAAACAAATTCTGTGCTGACACATGCTGTTACTAAGAAGTTCCACTGCATTTCTGCAATAGTTGCTCAGTACTCAAGTAAAAGTACATAAGTATTTATAAGTTGTTTTGTTTTAAGCCTCTTTTACTTCTTAGTATTTTACTCAAATAACAACATAAATACTTGAGTATTGATTTGGGCCACATCTCTGGTAATTTGTTGTTTGCTATATTAACGCAAATACATTTGCTATTAAATATAATATGTTGTTGTTTTTATTGTTTAATTGTGTAAATAGTGTTTGTTGTGGTGTTCCAGGTGGCTGCTATGGTATATTATTCCAGGTGTTGGCTAGGTTGGTGCAAAGTAGTTGCTGTGATGTTGCCAGGGTGCTGCTACGATTGCTGTGGTATTTCAGCTGTTTGCTATGGTGTTGCTAGGCAGTTGTGATGTGGTTGCTTGGAATAGGTGTTTCCTGTGTTATTTTAATTAATTAATAGGATATTGTTAAGTGATTGTTACTAGGGCTGTGTATTGGCAAAAACCTGATACAGCAGTCACGATTCAATATATTGTGATTTACTGCGATATTGCAAGCAAAGTGATATTTTGCGATTTTTCAAATCCTACAATTAAAACACACCACTATATGAACAGGTTTGCCAATGCTTACAATAGCATTGCGCCCTTGTGCCGCTTGTTGATGTTGGCATGCAGCTGAAAATGGATTACAACACTGACATCTAGTGGTCAGATGTTTAAACACAACACACAATAATTCACTGTCTGCCAGGAATCTGTGTATTGATACTGTGTTTCCGGGAACTGATACAGTATCACAAAACATAATATTCTGATATTCGATATTTCAATATTTTTTCTTACACCCCTGATTGTTACTGGATTCAGTGTTGTTGCTAGTATACTGTTGGGTGATTTGGTACTGTATTGCATGTAGTTGCTATGTGGTTGCTAGATGTTGGTGTTTATTGCCAGGTTAGTTGGTTAATTTAATATCTCCCATGGTTGCTGCTGGGTTGCAGTGATGTTCCAGATGGTTGCTAACATAATTGCTAGCTGATTGCTATCTTTATAATACATAATGTTGTTTCAGCAGCTTTGTTACAAAGTAGGACCGTGAAGTCACTTTTGGGATATGTGGTTTTATATAGCACTAAATTGTATATTGATTTATGATACGATATCAGTAGGTCACGTGTATCGATTGAAGAATTAACTATGAAATTCCACCAGTGTATACATACTACATCAAATGCTTCTATTTCCAACAAGTAAAACCAAGTCTGTTTTCCATGATATGATGGGACCCTTAAAGAGTCAAGTGTTACTTCTGTGCATTTGCTGTAGGTACGGAGATTTGCTGAGGCTTTCTTCTGCCTTGAACACCCAAGACAGGCAGCGCTGGCCTTCCAGGAATTGCAGTGAGTGTTGCGTGATAGTGGTGATGGCATTTGAAACATATATAGCATCTGTCATTCATGCTGCTGCAGTGACAGTTTTTGCATTTGAACAGCGCGCACAGCCACCAACAGATGACTGCAGCTATTAAGAACTCCTCATACTTCCTTTCCCTGCCACCGCTTCCCGTGGAATGTGCTGAGCTGGACGGAGACGTGAACTCTCTGCCAATCATCTTTGAGGATCGATATCTGGAGTCTATTACGGAGGGTTCGTATATTTTTGGAGTTAGTAAGTGCACTTTGGGTGGAATGTAATTCTACAGTCCCCTCACTGAGGACTCAAGAAATGAGAACTTATTGATTTGACTTGAGTAGGCTGCAGTGGCTATAGCTTTATTTGGCTTCTGCTGAGAAGAAGAATCTGAAATACCCATATTTTTTCAACCCCATTCCCAAAAAAGTTGGGCAAAAGGTAAATTAAAACAGATTTTATTTTTAATTCCAATAAACCAGCATGTTTATATACATTTCAAATCAATTTAGTAAATGACAATAAGTACATTAGGGCTGTGTATTGGCAAGAACCTGGTGATACAATACGTATTGTGATACGGCGGTCACGATTCAATATATTATGATATATTGCAATACTGCAAGCAAAGTGAGTCTTGTGATTTTTCAAATTCTAGTATTAAAACACACCACTATATGAACAGGTTTATCAATGCTTACAATAGCCCTTGTGCTGCTTGTTGCTGTTGGAGTGGAGCTGAAAATGGATTACAACACAACACACCATGATTCACTGTCTGCCAGGAATCTGTATATTGATACTGTTTTTTTTTGAGAATCGATACAGTATCATTAAACAAAATATCCTGATTATTTGATATTTTTGATATTTTCTTACACCCCTAAAGTACATATACTTTGCAGATAGCGTACTGTGCTTTAGTGCTCTTTATTTGCTGAAGTGAACCTATTAAGCAAAAACTGGGGGGAAGTAAACAAAGGCATACAATTGTGTATATTTTTTATCCTTGCAGCTGTTTATTGATTTTATATTGACCGATTGCCTCTTCCCAAAGATCGTGATGGTCCCTGGCTTGGCCTGCACAACTCCAGGAGCGGTTCCATGTCTAGTAAAGCAGATAAGCCCAATTCGAAAGACCTGGGTGCTGGAGTAGGTGCCCTGAGCCCAGAACTCCAACCAGCTGCTCTGGCCACCAGCTGGCCTGAACAGAACGAGCCTCCTATCAAATCCAAGGCCAAGTCAATCAAACTGAAGAAGAACGCCAAGACAGAGAACGCAAAGAAGCTAATCAGGCAGAGCTCAAAGGACTCTGTGGTTCTGACAGGCTACAAGAACCTGAAGGTTCCCCATAGTGAACCAGCTGGCAAGGCCAAAGATCAAGCCTGTGACCCAAAGTGCAATCAGAAAGAGGAGCGAGAAGACGTGCCTGGAGATCCCAGCAGCAGGTTTAAGTACGTTCTTCAAAACGACACTACAGCCACTCTCGCCATAGACTGTCTCATGAACGACAGCCAGGCTAACACAGGTATCCAGAGGGACAATTTCACAAACCTTTTAAGCTTGCAAGCACAGGCCAGGCCCCAGGCAGGTCCTGGAGCAGGACGCACAGAGAGCAAGGCAGCCCACGGAGTTGAGCCGGCCGTCGCACTCGCTGGGCTTCGACATATTGAGGTCAAACCAAGTGACAAGAACCCCTACCAGGGAGATAAGGTCACCATCCTGTTACCGTGCCCCAGTGATCCACCGCCCAGGAGGGACGTTCCCGAGATCACACAGACAGACTGCTGTGAGTCCAAGCCTCAAAGCAGTGAGAACCAGAGTGGGGGAAGGACCACCGATGTGGGGCCACTGGGTGGTTGCGGCATGGCGTTGAGGAGCGACAATGTGCCGAGCGCTTCCTCGCGCCTCTCTGACTCGGGCATTGAGAGCGAGCCTAGTTCTGCCACCCAGCTGGCACCAGGGCCGCATGCCTCTTCCGCTCTGACCGGTGCAGATCTAGACCTGGCTCCTTTACAGGTCGAACCGACCCCCCCAAATGCTCTCCCCAAACTTTCGCAGCTCAGCCCTGCGTCAAAAGCATCCACGGTGCCCGAGGTGCCAAACGCCGAGAACACGAGCGGCGTGAGCGGGGTCCAGTCTTCCCTGACCTCCATAAACTCACTCCCCTCGGACGACGAGGTGGAGGGCGAGTCTGCGGGGAGGAAATCCAGCATCGTCGTGCAGGAGCAGGCGCTGGTTTTCTCCGGAGGAGCTGATATCCGCCTTCCGTTCTGCGCCACCATCCCAGCCAGGCCTTCACTTCACAGGGGAGCCTCCGCCAGCCACGGAGATGATTCGGTGTTCCATAAGGAAGAGGCTTCTGTCCTTCTGTCCCTCTCGGAAGCACTGGCTCCCGACAAAACGTTAGAGTGTGCCGAACCTGGCCCACCTGCCGGCGGAGGCAGGGGGCCGGAAGCATCCAACGAGCCGCAGGCCGCCGCGCAGTCTAGCACCTCGGCCACCAGCAGCACGGACCTGGTGAAGAAAGGTTTGGTGGAGAACTACTTCGGCTCGCGCTCCAGCACCGATGTGTCTGAGATCAGCCCCGTGGAGACAGCTGCCATCACGCTGGGAATCCAGACCGGCTCCAACGCCACAGAGGAAGAGGAGGACGAGCAGGAGCACGAGATGATCGAGAACGGCTACTACGAGGAGACGGATGGGCCGGCCTATGTCAACGGGCTGCCAGAAGAGGAGGGGGGAACTGAAGACGGGGAAAGCGGTGGGGGGGCTGAGGCGCGCAGTCTCCTCTATGAGCAGTTGGGTTTGGAGCAGCTCAGAGAAACATACTCCCCACGGACCTGCCAGCGAACCCGGTCCTCGGAAACAGTGGTGACCAGCAGCAACATTCGCTGGTACGAGAGTGCCCCACCTGCCCAAATGAAAACGTGAGTTTTCCCCACTCGGGCTTTTACTTTTGCACCGTGGTCTTTTGGGGGAAAAGATTTGACTGAATACTTTCATTTTCCAGAAATGTCCAAGCATTTCTTTCTTTTCCACCCACTTTACGTACATTTTGCGGGGAAAGGTATTTAACAGTGACGCGCTTTGCGTTTCTTACTTTTAGTTTTCTCTGTTACAAGGTGACATCATCTTGTATCACACTGGGCTTATCGGGAGGCGGGGCTTAAAGACACAGGAGCTTTATCAGAGCAGACAAAGGGTGAATACAGACGTGCAGTATAAGAAAAAAATAGTGTGTGCATTGAGTATAAACCTTTTCTTGTAGACCCCAAATATACAATCCTGAGCACTGAATGACTGAGATCAACACCCACTATGCAGACCCCTGAAATGAACAGCTAATCAGAACATTCCTCCCAGCCTGCTGTCAGATTAAACGATTTGCCCAAGCATGCGTAGAGCACTCAGTGCCTTGTAATCATACTGTAGTCATAGTAGTAATTTCAGACGCTACATTTCAAAGCAGTGTTTAGTGTTTGGCCCACTTTCTTGCGTGTTGTTCTTTAACTCTGTCTGTGTTTAACTCTGCGTCGTAGGTTTGTACAGGCAAAAGAGGAACTGAAGCAGCTGAAACTGCCCGGCTTCCTGTACAGCGAGGTGGCAGGTCTGGCATCCACTGTGCCGTATTTCAGCTTGGATGAGGAGGAGAGTTGTGACGAGGGCGTTCACCTCATCGTGTGCGTTCATGGGCTGGACGGTGAGACCTTGCAGACACAAACACTCCTTTGGCAAATATTATGACTGTAGTTCATTAATTTAGCGTATCGTAATGTTCGGCTTGTGTGCTCCATGTGGATGTATCCAGTGTGAGTCATACTGCTGGTGTACCAATACTGGTTATCATTGTTGCCTCACAGTAAGATGATCCAGGTTGGATTCCCGGTCCAGGTTGTTCTGTGTGGAGTGTGTATGTTCTCCCTGTGCTTGAGTGGGTTTCCTCCGGGTACTCTGGTTTGCTCCCACAGTCCAAACACATGCATGTTAGGTTAATCGCTCACTCTAGTATGTGTTGGCCATGCGATAGACTACCAACCTGTCCATGGTGTGCCCCTCATTCGCCCGATGACGCTGGGATTGTTTTGACTGGAGTTAATGTAGCAGAAATTAGCCATATCTAATGGGGACATGGTGGTCTGCTCGGTGGTTGTTAGGAGTCTCTGTTGCTTTTGATCAGTTTTGGAATCCCTTGTATTTCATCTTTCTCTTTTAAGTGGATCTGTAGTCTGTACATAATTTCAACTGGGCATTAAATAAAAAAGGGGTGTCCTGTGGCTCAGCACCTGTAGCTGAATTCAGAAACCCACAATTAAAAGTTATTTTTAATATGAGATTATTGATCATGTTGAGTACTTAGCCCAGGAGTATTTAAGGTGTTGAAGGATCTGCCTCATAATAATAATAATAGTAAGCCTTATTTCTATGGGCCTTCCATTGATATAATGCAGCTCAAAGTTTTCACAGACAAAGAGTCTGAATGACTTATCTGAACACCCCAACAAGTAATGGGTGAGGGGGGCCTGTCTTGAACTATGTTAAATACTGGAAAATACTGAAGATGTACTGCTCAAGTACACCATCAGAGAGGTGGGAACAGGTTACAGCTGGCCTTAAAACTCGCCTTCCTCAATAATATGACAAACAAATTAACAGTTCAGATTAATCTGAAGTCTGGCTGATCAGACAAACACACATTGAGACCTGTTCTGTTCTGCATCTTTAAGAAGCAACACAATTAAACAGTTACTGTTAAATGACTTACAGACTGTAATGTCTATTATGAGTGATTTAAACTGTGCTAACGTTTTACAGTACAGTATTTGTTTGTGTGTTTTTTTCAGGTAACAGTGCAGATTTAAGGTTGGTGAAAACCTACCTGGAGCTGGGCTTGCCTGGAGCACGTATAGACTTCTTAATGTCAGAGCGCAACCAGGTAACGGGCCACACGTCACCGTTTTATAGGGATGCACCAAAGCTTCGGCCACTTTAGATCTCAATTGATCTCAAAATTAAGATCATTTACTCACATCCTCAGATAATAGGTTCTTCACCAAGTTTGTTTTGAATTATCTTTCAGTCATCAGGTTCATCCACTCATCCAAAATGTTGGGGGTGCAGTTACACATTTCCGCCAGTGAGGTCTCCAAATCCCCGAAACCTACACAGTGCAGCTTTAAATAGGCCTCCTATGTGTCCAAATTGCTAAACATATCTGAAAAAGTAATAGACTTTGTGGCATTGGATGACCATCACAACGTAAAAATTACGGGGGTGGGGGTGGGGGAAGCTTTTATATTTTGTGTTATCATAACAGCTGTCTTTTTAGGGATTATGTGCGTCATCTCTTATTTTATTTTGGTCTGTCTCTTCTCAGAACGACACCTTTGCTGACTTTGAGTCCATGACTGACCGACTTCTTGATGAAATTGTACAATACATCCAAATCTACAATCTCACTGTGTCCAAGATAAGGTAATTTCCACACACGTGCACATCTTTCTTCTGACCTTCTGTTACATAAGTACATTCCCACCTGTGAGCAGGTCTTCTAAACGCCTTTCAGCTTTTCTTTAACCTTACTGTGGACAGTGTAGATAAGTAAAAGGGGTTTGTTTTAGATGTGTGTCTTGATTAAAAAAGTGTGTATTTCAATTGAAACCACTGCTGTGAAACGGTTTAAGAAGTCAAAAACTCTAAAGTCCGACACAGCCTCGTGGTCTTCCTGCTCCAGCTCGCTACCAACTACACCTGGTGTTTAGTTGATGAGTTGAATCAGGTGTGCATGGCCAGGAAAATCAGCAAGCCTTGTGGGACTCAGCCCTCCAGGACTGGAGTTCCCCGCCCCAGATCTACAGCAGCGAAGACGTCCTGTTGCAGTGACTAAAGCTGATGTAGTCGGGAGCCCAAATTTCATTGTTTGCGCTTGTCCTACTTTTATGTGGATAAGCCCGTGTAGATTATCTACAGACGTTTGTATTGATAAAATACTATCCGGTGACACTCAACTAGGATTTAGAAGGTATAGAGCTAAGATTAGAACCAGGGTTTGAGTTAGGATCCGATTGTTAATTCTGCCCATAATTATCAATTTAGGTCGCTTCACGTTACTCAGGTTGGTCCATATGTTTTTCAGATGTTCATGTTAAACAGTAGTCAGGAGTAGCCAAGCCTTCTCTTTCTCATCCTGGTTTTAACCAGAGCTCTGCAGCTCAAACAGCAAAGCTGAGAGCGTCTCTTTCATCGCAGTGGATAGCGGGCCAGCTGTGTTGTTGGTAGTCAGATCAGTATACCTGTGTGGTCCCTCACAAATGATCAGAAGAAGGTTATGCGCACCGTATTTGAGAGTAGCTGCAAGCACAATGAGCCATGGCGTACAAGCTCACTTGTGCTGGCTCGCAGTACAGCCCAGCTCAGCTACAGGCTAAATGTAAACATCTACATTCAAATAACACCGTTATTTCCTATTAGAGGAGAGGTAGGAGAAGTGCGGTTCACATACCAGCACTGTATCAGTTTTAATGCTAGAGAAAAGCAGCAGCAGCAGCAGCGAGCTGCTCCACCGTTGTTTACATATCCTGATAACAGTAGAATGTGTTTGTCGAGTGAGTTTGGTGCGGATACAGTAATTCCAGATCTCGGAGTGAGATACCTGAGCTTTGAAAGCTTTGAAAGACTTCAATGACATTCAAATCTCACCAGCCCTCTCTGACTTCCTCAGCTTCGTCGGCCACTCTCTGGGGAACCTGATAGTCCGCTCGGTGCTGACGAGGCCCAGGTTCAAATGCTATCTCAGCAGACTGCATACCTTCCTGTCGCTGTCCGGGCCTCACCTCGGTACCCTCTACAACACCTCTGCCCTTGTGAATACCGGTATGACCACAGCTGATCACCCACACGTCCACGCTCCAAACATCACCAAACATACAGTATTACAGCAACAAGCGTCTGTGACCAGGATGTATCAGTAAGATGTACATTGACGTACATCAGTGTGTTTCTTTAGCAGTGGGGTAGGATTGTTCCACAATGTCTGAAAGGGGAGTACAAACAGAGTCACTCACAGTGGTTTGGTTTGAGGTGGTTAGTTGCAAAGAAAAGCTGAGATTTCTTTACAGTGGGGCTGATGGGCACCAAGTATTTTATATATTATTTAAAACCATCTGTGAACCTACACGTCTTCCAAATATTTATATGCACTGTTAATGACTGTTAGTGTCTTGGACATCGGGCAGTAAATTAATAACTTCTTGCAAGGGAGTTTTCAGAGATTGACGTCTGGTTCCATTCACCGCTACTGTGAACAGTCCTGCTTCCATAAATTTCTCCAGCCATGAATGACTTTGTTTAAAGCTCAATGATTCCTTGTGCTGGAATTGTGAGAAATGGTGGAATTGCCCTGGAAGTGGTGACCGATTGGTTGGAAGATTGCCAGTTTGATTCCCACTTGTAGTAAGGGGTCAGTGAGAGCGTGATTAGCCGTTCTTCTCTGCTCTACCACTCATGATATTAGGCTGTAAGATTGTTAATATAACACACTTAGCAGTCTCCTCCAGGTGTGTTGAACTGTCCAGTGACGGTGTGTTGTGGTGTCTGAATGAACATGACGGCCCTCACCCTCCTGTGGTTGTGTGATTGTTAGTCGCACTTGTCTTCACTCATGAGCAGCAGCTTTTGAGTAAAACCTGATCCAGACTTGGAAATTCAGGGTTTGCTTAAAAGTTTTGTACTCACGTTTCCTCTCCTCTGGACTTCAGGGCTGTGGTTCATGCAGAAGTGGAAGAAGTCCGGCTCGCTGCTGCAGCTGACCTGCCGTGATCATTCAGACCCTCGGCAGACGTTCCTCTACAAGCTGAGCAAGAAAGCAGGTCAGTGTTAACCATGTTTTCAGAGCTTGCACTTCCTAATTTGGACCCACTGGACTCACTGTTGTCTCTGTATTGCAGGCCTTCAGTTCTTTAGGAACGTGGTGCTGGTGGGCTCTCTGCAGGACCGCTATGTGCCGTATCACTCGGCTCGCATCGAGATGTGCAAGACAGCCTTAAAAGACAAGCAGACAGGTGAGGCGCATGCCAGGCCATGGGTTTACTGTAGAGCATTGTTTGTGGTCTGATGATTGAGCTGTGGAGCGGCCTCGTCAGACTCCATTGAAATGGTGTAAGAGAGACTTGAAGGTTTTCTAGAAGCCCTTCAAACTTTGCACGGTTGAAAGATTTCTGCACGGAGGAACAGGCAACAGTAGCTCCACGTAAGGTGTCAGAAACTAGTAGACAGTTGGAGGACAGTTGCAGTCCATGGGGTCTGCTTACACATGACTACGTACGAAGGTTTTATATCTGTAAGCCTCTGTGTTCCAGGTCCAGTGTACGCTGAGATGATTGAGAACCTGCTGGTGCCAGTGCTTCAGAACAAAGACTGCAATCTGGTGCGCTACGATGTCATTCATGCACTGCCCAACACCGCCAACTCCTTGATCGGCCGGGCGGCCCACATCGCCGTCCTGGACTCAGAGATCTTCCTCGAGAAGTTCTTCCTGGTGGCAGGACTAAAGTTCTTTCAGTAGCCCGTTAAGAGGAGAAGAACAAGGCGCGAATACCTCACAACACCCTCGACAGACATTCAACAGCGTATCACTATTTTTTTATGATTTAAAAAAAAAAAACTAGAAAAAAAAACACGCCTTTGCCTTCGTGTCCGAGGGTAAAGACGGAATTATATATATCAGTGTTTTTACGTTCTCTTCTGGATGTTTTGTTTTTATTTAGTCGTGAATGTGGAATTCATCACTTTTATTTTTGTATTGCCATTTTTTCCCTCCTGTTTTTAACTGGTTTTTAGTTAGTTGGCAACGAAATCAAGTCTCTTTCTTTCTCGTGGTATATTTTCAGTGTTATTTATCTATAAAGTTCTATTTTACCACTTCTTTCTTTCCGCAGTACAATTCGTTTGATTTTAACTTTGTTCAAATGCTGAACTGGAAATGTAGCTGCTAAAAAAACAAAAAAAGAAAAACGACAACAACAACTAAATGAAATATTTATTTGGAGGAGCCGACCGAAGTCCCAAGTTCGCTCGTTTTCTTCATTGTTGCAAAAACAAAAACAAACCAAGAGTCGCGCTGTCCACCAGAATCGAGCCGTATGGGTGGTTGACTGGCATCCCAACTGCATTAGAGTCCTTGTTTTCTATTGGTCAGTTGCCATTTGAGTACATGCATTTTGTATGACGGTTCTTTTTTTATTCCAGCGATCCAGACTTCCAGTTGAACTCCAGATGTGATATGATTGTAGCCGAGACAAAACAGCCCCGGACTTTTCTTGGGCTTTTCTACGCTGTCTTGTCCGGCCTCCGCCACGTCATGCACAACACTAACCCGACCTGGCGTTGGGTGCGAGAACTTAGCACGTTAGCGTTTTACTACAGGGGTTTTCCACGTTTAAAAGCGATCTTATTCGGTCGGGTTGCGTTACGAGAGTCCTGTCAGGCAGCGCGGCGTTCCGCCAGTAGACGTCTTGAGGGAAGCGTTTAAGTACGGTTTCTTATAGGGAGTTAATTTATGCTCATAAGCAAGAAATTGTATTTAAATAAAACATTAATTTTATCATTTGTTAAGATGGTTTTGTATCATGGACTTCACAATTCATTAAATGTATTCAGATTGAACTCGGCGCCTCCGCTGCTTTATTGTGCTCCCCGTGTTGTTGTGGTATTAACAGTGGTGGGCCGTATGACACAAACATTACATCATGATACCTTTAGCCATGTACAACACACCATCACGATATTTAGTTTGTCTGAGATTTGATATGATGATGTATTAGAACCTGTAGTGCTACATACACTATAATCTACCACATAATTACATATACGTTAAATAATAATAGTAATATTAATAATTATTATTACTATTATTATTAATATTATTATTATTATTGGTCTGTATATTGTAGCAGGTTACACTGCTGCCCCCCATGTTGTAGACTAAGGTTCAATTCCCCACCTGAGTAAACACTTTATACCAACAAGAGTCCTATCTTCACTTACCTGTGTACAGGTAAACTGTAACACTACCTTCACCTACCTGTGTACAGGTAAACTGTAACACTACCTTCACCTACCTGTGTACAGGTAAACCGTAACACTACCTTCACCTACCTGTGTACAGGTAAACTGTAACACTACCTTCACCTACCTGTGTACAGGTAAACTCTAACACTACTTTCACACTACAGTGACTTACTATCACCCCTACAGGTGTAAAGTGGTATTATGAGAGAGGAGGGCTGAGGCTTCAGTAGATGCAGTATCTCTGTGACACATACAGAGATTATAGTTATACACAGATAAATACAGCCCTAAACCAAGAACCTTCAGTTTGATGCTGTATAAAACATGTTTGGATGTCCACAGAGCCAATCGAGGAGAGAGAGAGTGATATGGGTGCTGAATCCCAGGTGGTTCCACTGAATAAGCCCTATGCTACAGATGGGAGGGTGAGTGGAGTGTTGTGCTGTCATGAGGTTTATGCAGTACTCGATGCACATCGGTCCTGGTCTGATGGTGCGACCATTAGTGCAGTTGTTGACTATGGCAGGAAGAAATCCCTTATCTGCTTACCTGATCTTCTTGAGAAGCAGTCCGATGATCGTGTTATAAGCAGAGTGGAATTCTTTGTGGATAGGGCTCGGCATCCAAGAGACGGGGAGAGAGCCTATGAATCACGGGTATCTTTAAGAACACTGAGACAGTGGGGGAAACTCCTAACCACACGACTGGAAATTTTGTACAGAGTCTATAAACACCCTGTTACCAAGCATGAAGTCTTTCCAATAGGTGGTTCCTGAGGTGCTGAGGAACACCGTGTTAAAGAGAGTTTATGATGGAGCTGGGCACCAAGGCCAACAGCAATCTTTGTGGTTGGCCAGGCTGAGGTTCTACTGGGACATCTTGAAGAAGGTTGTGAAAAACGTATGACCATAATTGCAAAAGATGCATTGCAAGCAAAGTACCAGAGCCTGAGGCCAGGGCTCCTTTGGTTTCTATTGTGACTTTGATTGATTGCATTGATTTCTCGTCGGCAGAAGATTCTAACAAGTCAGTCGAGGCACTGGATATGCTGGGAACGAGTCAGGAAGATTTCTTACTGTCTCGTGTGGAAAGTGCAACTGTACCTGAGACAGTAACAAAGGCTGCCTTAAAGGATGAAACTTCTGTGATGGTTGATGCCTCTTTAGACAGTGTTGTTGCTACGTGTACTGTGCCTGATGCTGAGCAAGGTGGTGTTCGTACAAGGCATAGGTGGCTCGTCGAACCTGTGGATAGACTCATTCAGACAATTTCAACGCAGTTGGTTGGGAAACCGTTTGGAGGGTCAACGTAGTATAGGGTATAACAACTGTTTCACTAGTATCATGTCTTATGACTGTAGAACACTGCAATATCTGATCCTTAGTTTTAAGTTATCTTTGGCATATATGGGTTTTGTTTGATTTTTTCCTTTACTTTGTTTGTTTTTACCTTATTTCTTCACTTTTCTCTTTCATATTCTCGGTCAGGGAATAGTAGACAGTATTGTTCTACTTAGTCTGGAAAAATGGATCTTTACTTAATAACCGGGAGTGTGATTGTGATTTTTGTATGTGCACTCGGCATGTCTTCTATGGTTGGTTGTGGGAGTAGCTAACCCATAACCTTCTTAGTCCTCTTTGGAAAGCTTCTGAGCTGAAGGGCTTTTAATGCCCTGTTTATTGGATTGCACCCGGTTACTTACTCACTTATATATATATATATATATATATATATATATATATATATATTTTTTTTTTTTTTTTTTTTTTTTTTTTTTTTTTTTTTTTTTTTTTTAGGTTGGTAGGTTGGTTTTATTGTTTGACCATTTTCTCACCACAATTTATCATGGTGTACTATGATGTTTTATAGTTCTGGAATCTGCATTGGATGTGAAGTTCAGTATCATATTTCAAATGTGGAAAAGAAATCTAGTGAAATCAGCAGGGGGATTTCCTAATTTGTACTAATACACATTTAAGCTAATACCTGTAAGAAATTGATTCACTACTTTAAGTTACAAGGGACATTGATTTTGAAGAAGTGGTTATATGGGCTGGCCATCCAGAGGCTTAAATAACAGTGAAGCATCAGCCCCGTCCTTTTTTCCATTTGCTCGCTGATGCAAGAGGTAGTCTCTCTTCAATTGCTCTTCTCGTTTGATATTAAGAAAGGTTATGTTGACATATAAAAAAGGAATACATAGTTTAGACTCTATTTAGGTCCATAAAAAGCTGTGTTTATAGGGATGCAAGCTATGTGTCCACGTTTTGATATTTGTGAAACCATTAAAACTGAATATAGCCTTGTACGCTGCTAGCAATAAAAAGCTTGGTTAGACCACATGCAACATTTGATGGTTGTTTATTGTACACTGCTCTAGATATCATTTTACAGTCTTATTTGATGCTGTAAATTTACTTACACTGCATTGAGAGCATATAGAGTTAAAAGCAAATTTGTTTAATCAGCAGGTAGATCTGCGGGGCGATTGCCGGTGGTCTGCTTTTCTTTGAAAACTCTTGCGACTCTGAAAGGTTCAAGCTGTGAATGGCCTATAGCACAGTGGTCTCCCACCAGAGAACTTGCAGATCCTAATTCCAAACATATTTCCAATTGTTCCAGCCAATCATACTCTTCCCAAGTCTCTGATTGGCTGGATCAGATGTATCAGAGTTGAGTAAGGGGCGTGGCCACCTATTGAATGCAGGTTAGATGGCTCTGCAGGATGGACGTTGGAGAATCCCAGCCTGATTAAGCTCTTAATCACCATGTTGTCCATCTTCTTGGATCTACAGGCTTCAGATCTTAGGTAGGTAATTATGTCACATTTAATAAACGTACATCTGATTATAGTTGTTCACGAAACCAAGCATAGCTGTTCCCACCACTGAGGTCAGCAGATCTGCGAAGGGCTTTACTGTGTGTGAAGGGAATAATCTTCTTGTCATGGTTATGAAATCTTTGCTCAACACGGTAGTTAATTAGTTTGAAAAAAAAAAACCAAAACCAAGAATCTCAGTATATGTACTAGAAAACCGCACTACCCGCTCTGCCCAGTAGATGGCACCATTACTCCATTCGCCATCACTGAAGTTTTATTAGGAATGTAACTGTGGGAATAATATGACGTGTTAATAAATTTAATGAATTGGGCACCAGGTGTCACTATTGTGCACTGGTTCTAAAAGCTCTGAGTGTGAAACTCTTTCCTTGGAAAATTGCTTCGCCGTCCAAAGAAAAGCAAGTATCTAACAAAAAAGTGACTTTACAGAAGAGACCAAAAACTGTATTCACTTTCAATGTAAGTCGATGGACCCACAATTATTTTTGAAGGCTTTGGAGCGTTTCTATTGGTCCGTTTATCATGATTTTTTTTGTCCGAATGGTGTTTAAAAAATTGACAAAAATTAAGATACGTTTTTTCTTTTTTTTTAATTTTATTTCTTTACGTCATTTTATCACGACAGCTGTCTTTTACACTGTGATGAATGGACCAATAGAAATGCAAGTTTAGAAGTTTAGAAAAAAATCTGGTTCCATGGACTTACGTATCTCCAAAACTGCAGCTTTTTACCTTTGAACGTGTTTTTCACTGGACAGGGACGATATTTAATGTGTGTGTATATATTCAGCATTTACGTTGTTCTCTGGTGTCTTATACTGAAGGCATTTGTTTTTGGTCATGCTCATTTACACGCGATGATCTGGTCCTGGTAGTTGGTTTTCTTATAAATAATAATAAAGGAGCTCTGCCTTGATTGTCTGATACCATGTGACGTGGCTACTTGTTTTTTTTTATGATGCATCAAAAAAAATGTGCCAAATTAATTATCACTAGGTCACGAGAATGAAATATGCGTACATTGTGATTTATTGTGATGCTACTAGAATCTTAATTTCCCTGAGGGAACCCTCCTAAAGGGATCAATATCTATCTATCTATCTATCTATCTATCTATATCTATCTATCTATCTATCTATCTATCTATCTATCTATCTATCTATCTATCGGAAAACTTGGGCGCACTACCTGTTCTGCCCAGTAGATGGCACCAATACTCCATTCAGGCGGCGTCCCATTCACGGTCGCCTCCCCAAGTCCACTAAATAGTTCTACACTTACAGACTGTAGTCTATCTGAGTATCTGTATCTTTTGTTACCCTGTTCTTCAATGATCAGGGACCCCACAGAGCTGGTATAACTAGTTAGGTGGATCATTCTAAGCACTGCACGGACCAATAGAAATGCTCCAAAAGGATCTTCTTAATTATTAACTCCATATTTTGTTGGGAAATTCCTGCTGAAGTGGGGTTGGTGTTAATTCTAGTAGGGATCGTTCACAGTGGTGGTGAATGGATCCAGACGTCCGCCTCTAAGAGCTCCCTCACAGACATGCAGTACACTGATGTCTGATGTTTGGAGAACGTGCTGGCCTCAACGTCTGTTCATGGTGGAGGGATACATGTGTCTGGTTGCCATCGCCTCTACTGTAAAGTCCACAAACAACCTCTTCACTCCAAACGCACTCTGAATGACTAAATTATAGAGATATAAGATCCTTCATGAGGAATCTGGCTGCTGGAGGTTCTGGAGGAATAGCGGGGAGCCGTGTTGAAGAGGAAGAATGAAAAGAAGGAGGCAGATCAAGGTCTGTTATCTAATCGGAGAGACGTGGTGAAAGTAATGCCACAGCTAGCCATGCGTGATAAGCCTATATAACGAGCTCACTCAGCTTCTGATGATGTAATGGTTTGAGAAAGTGCGTCTAAAGCGCGCCGTCCAGCTTCTCGAGTCTTTCTCCTGTTTGTGTTCAGCTGAAGTCGCTAAACCCTCGAGGAGGAGGTACAAAATGGGTTCATGCAAAGTTTTCACAAAGTAGCTGAAGCGCTCAAGAAGAGAGTGACGTCAGCCTAGCCCAGGTTCAGCCTGGCTGCCTGAGACGGTTCCAGTAGCTTAAACCTGTGTAGGTAGGTGGGGTAGGTAGGTGAAGGTAGTGTTACAGCTGACCTGTACACAGGTAGGTGAAGGTAGTGTTACGGTTTATCTGTACACAGGTAGGTGAAGGTAGTGTTACGGTTTATCTGTACACAGGTAGGTGAAGGTAGTGTTACGGTTTACCTGTACACAGGTAGGTGAAGGTAGTGTTAGAGTGATTATAGTATAAGGTGGTTACTCTGGTAGGGAACTAAACCCCAGTCTACAGCATGGAGGGTAGAAGTGTAACCCACTACACTATACTAACCACTGTTTATGAACTTGCAAATGTCTTGCACAAGTGGTTGGTATGGTATCCCAGGTGGTTGCTAATGTTTTGCTATATCATTAACTTTTTATCATTGCATGGGGTTGTGTCAGTGCCCTTGGTACTTTTACTTCTGTGAAGCTATACATGTGTATCACCAATCAAGAGCCACTACAAGTCCACGTAAAACTCATATGGGCCCACATGGACATGTTGGCTGGGTTCACTTAGTGTCTTGGTGTCATGAAAATGGTCCGTACCATCACATACTGGTCTCAACTTTACTGTCACAACTTTTTTTGTTCAATAACACACCAAATAAAGTGTTTTCAGTGCGATACAGGTCGAAACTGACTTCCAAATCAGTTTTCATTTCAATTTAACATACCGTCCCAGCTTCTTCTCAGTCGGGGTGGTAGTTTGTAGCCACCCCTCAGACTCTTAAGGCAAGTTTCCCAGACCCAGAGTATCCCTAAGGCAACGGTGACTCACCCTAATCTAGTCCAGGTCTGGGCCTAATTAACGTGCGGGGAACACCCGCCCTTGTGGGGTCTTTTTGTCTCGGCCTACAATTTGAATTTGAATCCCAAGCCTGAGGTTTGATAGACCTCTGCTGCATGTGCTCTCTCCGGCCCAGCTGATCTCTGGAATGCTGCATCTCCATGGCAACGAGGGGGGCCTGAATGAAAGCAGCTCGTCGAGTACCCCACCCATGCTCTTCATCACCCATCGCCCCAACCCCCCCCCCCCCACCCGCTCTGTTCTGTGTGGAGCGGGGAGTGGGGGGGCAGTGGTGCGGGATGATGTCATGCGTTCCTGGAAACAGAGAGTCAACTAAACTGTGGGAGCTGAAGCAAAGAGTGGGCTGAGGTCAGAGGTCACATGAGCATGGACGCGTAAGAAGGTACTCTTCCGGGTGTGCGAACGTGCAGAGGACCCCAGCAGCAGGCGGACAAGTCTGTCCATCTCTCTCAATACAGAAGAGTCTAATCCGCCACTAATTACCCCCCCCCCCCCCCCCAGCCTTAGACGAGCGTCCTCATTAATTGTCTGTGGAGATCATGACTTTAAAGGAGCTATACATACATTTTATCTTTCTGTTTGTGGTTTTAGGTACCAGTCAAAAATGTAATGACCTTTTCCTGACCTCTCTCGGTCACTTAGGATTAGTTTTAATGTTGATGTATGAGACGTAAGCAATTTGACACCACTTGGTCAAATAATGTTTTGTTAATTTTCTCATTTCTCTACAGAGAACACACTTAAAGGTGCGGTATGTGATTCTGGACAGTGGCTGTTTATTAGAGCTCAGCAGCAAAACACATACACCCTTCCTTCAGCACTCCAGCAGAAACAGAGCGACCTCCTCATCCACTTTCTTGCCCTTCAACTCACAGTAAAGCTGAAATTAGCTTCTTTTTGCCCAGCTCAGCTAGCTCGTGTCACTGAGTTATTTTAAACTCTTAATTTCTAACCACCCCTGCCAGTGTTTTATATAATTTTAGTAAACAATTTTATGATTTTGCTATTCAGTTGTTTATTTATTTATTTATTTATTTATTTATTTATTTATTTATTTATTTATTTATTTATTTATTTAATTATCATTTTATTTTCTTTTTCCATTCTTTTATCTTGATTTTTGCTACTCTATTATTATTATTATTATCATAATTTTATTGTTACGTTTGATATATTTTTTTATTTTTTATTTTACTATTTTATGTTTTACTACTATATTTATATCTACTTTTATTGACTTATTTTTATTTTTTATCTTATTCCTGATTTTAGTTTCTTATTCAGTTTTTATTTGTTTTTCTTTTACGATTTATCTTACTTTTGTTTCTGTTCTTTTAGTTTGTTTTCCATTTTAATTACTTTATTTATTTAATTTAATTACTTATTTTCAATCCATTTTTATTTAGCAATTGTAATCCTCTGTGACTTTGTAAATTGTAATGTACTCCCGAGTGAAAATAAATTGATCGATTGATTGATTGATCGATTGATTGATTGATTGTTTTCCCATTTCACCTTAAATAGTGCAGCAGTTTTATGCGGACAGTCTCATTTTCTTTTCCACCTTATATTATGTGGCAGGTACTGTCCAGTGCTTCAACTTCATGTGCGATTTTTTTTATCATTACACCTTAAATAGTGCGGCAAATACATACTGGAGCCTCACTTCTTCTCATTTGTGTTTTCCCATTCCACCTTAAATTGTGCAGCAGCTACAATCCAGTGCTGTGGCTTCATGTTCGAGTTAAATGGCGCATCAAGGTTATACGCTGGTGCCACAGGTTCTTGTTGACGTTTTCCTGTTCCATCTTTAATGGTGCAGCAGCTCCATTCTGGTTGCCTCCAGTACCAAAAACTTACTGCTGCACCATTTTAAGGTGGCACTGGAAAATGAGAATAGGAAGTCAACTCCTGGCGGTCTCTCTTCACTAACATTAACATGTCTCTCCGTTCTCCTCTGACCTGAACTTCCTTTTCAGTGTTTGTTCTTCAGATCGTCTCCTCTTTGGCTGTTTCCTGTCCTATCTCCATGCATGGAGTTTAGCACGTAGCTCCCCCCTGCCCACCCTGTCATGCACACAAGCCCCCCCTTCCTGATTAGATGGAAGATCATGGTGTGGTTCGGTCTGAGCCGCGCTGTTTACCAACAGCAGCCCATACAAATTGTATGTTGGAGGCAAATCGCTTACCGCACCTTTAATGTGCTGCGTTTCTGCTTCTTTGCTGGGATTAACATGTAGGAATTATTTCCCCCAGCGTTACAGTTCAGACCAGCTAGTTCACATCACCTATGACCTCTTTACAGAGGCCGCAAGCGTACTGTCTCTTTAAAAATTAACAAAACACCTTAACGAGGCTGCACACTCAAATGAGCTAACGAGGGTATATGTAAATACAGGTTTTAGGTCAAGTTTGTTTGTGTAGCGCTTTTTACAATGATGTTGTCACAAAGCAGCTTTATTAAAGTTTAAAAACATGAAGTCACAACGTGTATCCACCGGTGAGCAAGCTAGAGGTGACGGCGACTAGGAAACCTCCCCCTTAAGACTGAAGTAAGAAACCCTGGGGAGGAACCAAGCAGAGACCCGTCCACCTTTGGTATCTACAGCTTAAGCTAAACTCAAAAATAGAACTAAGAGTATCTCTGATTGGATGGTAAAAGCTTTAGAAACTGCACTGGTAGAGGCAGTCTCTGACTGAGGCAGTCTCTGACTCAGTCTTTGTGGAAAGTGGGAGTGAGCTGAAACAGTACCACCATATCTTAATGCTGGTACATCTGGGTGACACAGTGATGCCGTAGCCTATGCCACTAATGAAGAGGAGAACTGTTTGGTGTCAGGTGAGGAGGAGAAGGCCCTGATGGTCAGTCTTCCCCCAGCATTCGGCAGGACAGGAGGGCGGTCATTACCTCAGAAAGAGTAAAGAAACAAAGTTAGCGCTGGTTTGGATTAGTATTGAGGATATGAAGTGGTTTAGAGTGTAGCTGGTGACTCCAGCAGATCTGATAATAAACAGCATGAAGTAGATAGAGAGAACCAGATGGCAACATAGACATGAGAGCACCCTGAAACACTGGGGACCCCCACTCCACCGTCAACAAACCTGAGTGATCGCGTGACAACAGCACCAACATCTCAGTTTACCATCAATCTCTGCATTAATGAACCCCTGGATCTCCTGCCTTTATCTAAAGAAAGAGATTAATCACTAAAAGCTAAACTAAACAAGTATGTTTCAGTCTAGACTTAAAGGTTGAGTGTCCCGAACATTAACGAGGACATTATTCCACAATTTGGTGGCTCAGTACTTTATTAAGCTAAATCAAGATTGCTGCTGAAGGAACTGAATACATTCATACAATGTCTGGGGCGTCCAGGAGAAATCTGGAACTACACTTTGTTCTTCAAACTGGAGCTCAAGATATTTATGCTACTTTTTTAAAAGTGGGGTTAATTAGGGGTGGTCGCTGGTGGCCTGGTTTGGTGTAATCTCAGACGAGCTAACTAAGCACACTAATCTGCTGCTGGATTATGTCCTGCCAAGAAAGATTTACAGATTATCAGCTGTTTTCTGCCTGAAACCCGCTTGGAAAAGGCAACACAATATGGATGTAATGCAGGAGGAGTCAGCAAACACGCCTTGTTCTCTAAATATAGATTAGATTATGTTTCACCTCCAGTAACGTAGGTGTTGTTTATTGTCACAAGCTGTTTTTCGTGGCTTAAAGTAGAATTAGATTTACAACTAGTAATGTTTTAGCCTTTGAGGTGTAAACAGAGAGATTGAGAGTGGGGTTTGGTGGGAATTGGTTCAGATGCTGTTTATAGGGGTGGTGAAGGTAACCAGACGTCATCATGTATACAATACATATATACAGATTGCATTTACTGTAAAACCCACTGGTGAACCTACGTGAGTGTTTATATGTTAAAGTTGATGATTGTAAATTTGTGAAAAATCTGATATCGTTGCTGTCTCTCCTGTATAGTTGCCATTTTTGGAGATGCTTGTTTTTTTTTTTGGTTTTTTTTGGACAGAGACGATATACATTATGCCTAGAAGTTAATCTCAAATCTATCATTAAAGGCATCAAACTGTCAGCTTTTAGTGGTGGGTGTCTGGTTTCATTCACAATCACTGTGAACAGTTCTGACTCAAGTTTGTAAGATGACTCACTGTGTAAGATGACGCAACCTGTCAAATTCATACTCCAAACATATCGCCAGACTAACACACTCCTCTTCCATCTTCACTCCTTCAAACTTCCTCCCTTTTCTCTCCAAGAGCGTCTCCCATGGTGAATCAGCCTCAGTGTTATCTCTTGTTCTGCTTCTCTTTATATCACATCTTTTATTTACTGCTGAACGTGGTTTCTTACCAGCGGCACTCGGTCACCAAGAGCTTCAGCCAACATTGTGTTTACTGTTCTTTCATTGGCTGTCTGTTTTTAAATGATCTAACCAGGAGCAGCATCTTCAGCGTGATTAACAAGAGGTTAGAATACGGCGTCAGGGCAGCAGCACTACATCCTCATCCTCATATGTTGGACTGATTCCACTTTACAATACAGTTACTCACTATCACCTCTTCAGGTACGTTGTGCAACAGTGACTCACGATCACCTCTTCAGCTAGAAGGTATAAGACAGGACAGGTCAGGGCTAGCTGGTTAGCAAACTAACTTCAGTATATATTTCTGCAACACTATACTCAGACGTTTTTGATACATTGTTGATTCTCTTATTTCTTCACAGTCTGTTGATGGGCATTTAATTAATTTTGGAATGTTTCAAGCATTAAACATAGAATTCCCCTTGAATCCCCCTCTTTCTTCCAAGAAGTGATTCACTTGCTGGGTCACAGTAAGATGTTACATCAGTGAGGTCGTTAAACACAAGGAATTCATGAGAATGAGGAGTATTAATTAAAACATGAGTCACGTACAAGAACAATTGACAATTAACCACAAATTCTAACCGGAAATGTAATGATCGAGACACGTTTACACAAACTTTTATAAAGTTTTTATAGTTTATTTTTGGATGATTAATATCGTTTTGCTGCTAAAACTGAGATGTCCAGCTTTTGTTTACCTATTCAAACAGCCGACGTGGGCTTACGCATGTTTTCGGCTGTAGGGAGGAACGCTTGACTGTTTTGCCTAAAATTCATCCCCTGTTTCGGAGAATTCAAATTATAATGAATCTACTTTTTTATACAATTTTAAAAAAAAATCATAACGTAAAGAAAGCGTCCAGACTTCGAGCGTAAGACGTTGAGTGCCGAGTGTTCATACGAGTAAACCCCCCTCCGGGCTGGAGACTTGGTACAGTCCGGTCTCTGTGTTTTCAGCGCGCTGCTCGCTCAGACTCTGCACTGTGCTGCGGGTCTGGACGTGTACCTGTAGACGGATATCAGAGTCTCTCTGGAACCGAAATAAACGTGAAATGAACACTTTTACAAGTGGGTGAGTTGACTTCAGATAGATTTTCTTCTTGTAAACGGGGGAATTTTATTAATTGGACGTTTAAAAGTTTTGTTCGACTGAAAAATGCGGCTAAAAAGCTGGACAGAAGTTACTAGGGAGCGTGCAACGTTATGGAAGGGAAAGTCCACCGAGTTTTTCCAGAGAAATTCTGCATAAATAAATGGTTACGGTGTAAGGAAAGTATTTCAGAGTACCTCAGATTGCTGTAGTCGTTTTATATATAAAATATGGTGTATGTGTGTTTGCTCTATTGCTCTTATGTTTACTATACAGTGCTTATATTATTTCTTGAAATAGTATGCCACACAGTTCAGCCTTTAAAAAAATGTTCTATATTTAAGTGATGCACTCAAAGCCATTCAGAGACGCGTATACAGTCCAGTTCATTCACAGTGGTAGTGATAGGAACCTGACGTCTAAAAAAAAACACCCTTATGGAAAGTTAACACATGGAAATGAATCGAGCAGCAAGCCTGTCCGCCTCTTCAGAGCTTTCATATGGAGCTGCTCTGTTTCCACCTAACTGAGAATGGTGCACATGTTCTGGCACCTTTTGCATGCGTTGTCTATGCACCAGTACACATACATGTGTGTTTATTTGTTTATAGTTTTTGTCTATGAGGTGTCTGTGCTCCCTCTAGTAAGTTTGCACTCCTGACCTTGTGGCTGGGTTTTGTACTGGAGGAGAAGCTGCACGTGTTTGGTTACACCCATAATAAGATCATGACAATAAAGTTGAACTGAATGGAGTAACGTTGATGATGCATGTAGGACTTTACTGTGCATGGGTAAACAATGTGCCAAAAATAGCGTGTCTACTAACTTTATGTTGAGGCATCAAACTGTTCTCGGATGTCTGGTTCCATTCACCACCACTGTAAATCAAACCAAAGCACCCTGACACACATCTGAATCATTTAATTAGGCTGTCAAAGCAGGTGGAGTTTGGCTTTCCCTAGCTCATACAGTAATGTCTCAGGGATCAGGCAGGTTATATTCATTGATATTCTATGGGAAGCATGTTGTATAGTATTGTGAGGGTTAATAAGGGCCAGGACCCCTCAGGAGTGGGGATGTTTTTTAAAAGCCGTTCTGTCTCAGTTCTTGTTACGGGATCATGTAGAGGAGCTTTATTTTTTTGCTGATGGGTTATGAGGCAGGGCTGAGTAACTGCAGAGGTTACGGGGTTAATGTCAGCTACAGGAACTGAGCTTGTTGTGGGAGGATGCGGAATGAGCGTGCAGAGACTCAAACATGCCAAAACTTGATCCCGTAACGTTTTTGTGTGCATGCAGACGGACAGGTGTTGATAGAACTGTGGGAAGGTGAACATTATTGGCTGCGGGTGTGCGGAACTCTTCTGCCTTGGAAGTTTGTGGTACCTGAAAAACAGGACCCGTTTTTTTTTTTTTATAACGCCTGCTCAACCTCGTCCCCTCAGAACCGCACACAGGTTTTAAATCTTCTCTAGGATTAGGTCCTGATCTGTTTAAAACCCAATATGTGTGTGTGTGTTTATGTGTATATGTATACATAACACACACTAAATATTTACACTAAACCCCTAACCTCTACATTTACACTAAACCCCTAACCCCTACATTTACACTAAACTCCTAACCCCTACATTTACACTAAACCCCTAACCTTTACATTTACACTAAACCCCTAACCCCTACATTTACACTAAACCCCTAACCCCTACATTTACACTAAACTCCTAACCCCTACATTTACACTAAACCCCTAACCCCTACATTTACACTAAACCCCTAACCCCTACATTTACACTAAACCCCTAACCACTACATTTACACTAAACCCCTAACCTCTACATTTACACTAAACCCTAACCCCTACATTTACACTAAACCCCTAACCCCTACATTTACACTAAACCCTAACCCCTACATTTACACTAAACCCCTAATCCCTACATTTACACTAAACCCCTAATCCCTACATTTACACTAAACCACTAACCCCTACATTTACACTAAACCCCTAACCTCTACATTTACACTAAACCCTAACCTCTACATTTACACTAAACCACTAACCCCTACATTTACACTAAACCCTAACCCCTACATTTACACTAAACCCTAACCCCTACATTTACACTAAACCCCTAACCCCTACATTTACACTAAACCCTAACCCCTACATTTACACTAAACCCCTAATCCCTACATTTACACTAAACCTCTAACCTCTACATTTACACTAAACCCTAACCCCTACATTTACACTAAACCCTAACCCCTACATTTACACTAAACCCCTAACCCCTACATTTACACTAAACCCTAACCCCTACATTTACACTAAACCCCTAATCCCTACATTTACACTAAACCCCTAACCTCTACATTTACACTAAACCCCTAACCCCTACAGAATTGTTTTTTCCAAGTTATTTTGAAACATTTCTATTGGTCCGTTCATCATGAAACCATCATGACGTCTTGCTCTTGTCTCTTTATTAGTAAGTACATTTAAACGAATCTGCTGTCAATGAAATTCATCAGTAACTCAAACTGCTGCTCGTCTCGCTCTCCCTGACCGGACTAGCATGATGCTCGTCACCATGGTAACATCGCCACCAAGTGGCACTCCACGCGTGCATGTCATTTTAGATGTGATTGAACGGATCAAACAGAGAGTCGAGTGCATATACACACGTCTGTAATCACAATGATTGAGAATGAATTGGTTTGCATGTGAACACAGTCACTGGCTTATACTGGGAATATAGTGGGTTCACTTGATCAATGGTGGACACAGTTATTATGAGCCCCAGCTAATATCCAGAGTGACCGCCATGCGTGTGCAGCACTGACGGACTGGGAGACTCAATAAGGTTCTGGTAGGTGGTCACAGGTATCTGGAGCCATGCTGACTGCATTGCATCCCACAGCTGCTGGAGGGAGCGTGGAGGACCGTATAAGAGCTCCAAATGCAGTTTACCTTGTTGGGCCCCTTTTTTAAACCTGTTCTTAAATCATCAAGATTTAGTGTATGTTGCTCTGGTGTGAGTGGATTATACACAGCAGTGCTGCTGACCGCTGTCCACTCACTGTCCACTCTATTAGACACTCCTATCTTGCTGGTCCACCTTGTAGATGTAGAGTCAGAGACAGTAGCTCATCTGCTGCTGCACAGTTTGTGTTCTCTAGTCCTTCATCCGTGGACACAGGACGCTGCCCACAGGACACTACTGTCTGGATAGTTTTGGTTGGTGGACGATTCTCAGTCCAGCAGAGACACTGAGGTCTGTAATCGCAGCAAAATACACACATTTATGCTGCTGTGGTTGAAAAAACAAAACGTTTATTTTGAAAGCCATCAATAATCTCTAATCGCACAGTAACTGAAACAGCTTTTTCAAAGCCATATGTCTGTTAGGTGCCCCACCACCACCCCCGCAGCCGGGCTCAGTGAGGATCAGATCGGCGTTGCGTTCATTAATATGATTAATTGATTTGGAACGATAAGCCCCCGTTAATCAGAGTAGGATTGTACCAAGCGGGGCTTTGTCCCGGGGCCGGACGGTACGGCTGAGTAAGCAGACCTCTTAGCTTTCGTCTCCCGCTGCAGCTCCAGGTCTGCTTCTTATTACAGGATGTCCTCACCGCTCATGCTGTAGGAATGGGAGACGGGTTCTAGACGGGTTCTCATGGCTAAATCTGTATCAGCAGCACTTGGTTGTTAAAACACAATAACAGGAGCCGCTAACGGGAATATCTGAGCTGCTTTTGTCAGTAATCGCTGAGCCAGTGTAGCTCTTACAGTCTGAGTTAATGTGAGTTCAGATTGTTAATGTGGAGTGGAGGGAACCATAGAGTTTATCTCTTTTTTTTTATTGATTTTTATTTTTCTGCATCATTTAAACACGACAGCTGCCGTTTACATTGTGTGAAAATTTCATGATGAATAAACCAATAGAAATGCTCCAAAATAGCTTGGGAAAAAATCTGGTTCTATTGACTTCCATTGAAAGTAACAACATTTTTTGGTCTCTCCTGTAAATTTGCTTTTAAATCTTGTTTTACTTTGGACAGCGAGTCAGAACTGTTCCCAGCTGTGGTAAATGGAACCAGACAACCACCTCTATAATCTCCCTTACAGACAGTTCTTACATGAGCTGGTTATGAATACGCTGTCTGATGTCTGAGAGGCTGTTTGGTGATAATGTTGGCCCTAAAATCCATTGATGGTGGAGGGATACATGCAAGGTGTTAAGAGGCAAAACAGTCCCCAAAGCCTTTAAACTTTATTACTATTTTACAATCCACATTGCATATAAACCCTCAGACGACACGTTTAGGTTCACTGGTGGGTTTAATAAACTTAAATAAATACATTGTGTATATTTTTGTTGCAGACACAGAGACGTCTGGTTACCTTCACCACCACTGTGGACCCACATCTCAGGGCATCTCAGTTACATCAGATTCACATCGCGTGTGTCTTTGTTTGCATGTAAAACTAAACTAGCTGCATATGTAGCATGTAAAGCGCTGAAGGTGAAGCAGCACTAGTAAAGGGCTTTGCCTGATAATGTGAGGAATGTCGTCTGTCCCCCTTGTGTCTTCGGAAGTGGGCTTATCTGACTTGCCGCCTTGTTTTTCTTCCTTTCCTTGTCTCTGGTAGGTAAACTGACCGGCCAGGCACCAAAACTGACCAGTCTTAGACCAAACTCAAGTGAATTAAACCCAAGTTGCTATGTTTTCTGGTTTCTGTCATTAGGACTGAACAGACGGTGTTGCAATGTAATCGCTGGTTATTACACGCCGTACTGCTTTGATCCGGTTAAGTATTTGAGACGTTTACAGTCACAACGTTTCTGATGATTTAAACTCTGATTGTGTTGCTGTTTTGTTGTTTAGATGTGAGAAGATGAAGCGCACCTGTGGACCTAACAGCCTGGACAGTGACTGGGTGTAAAGCGGGGACCGGTTTAAAGTGTGTGTGTGTGTGTGTGTGTGTGTGTGTACATATATAGTAGTAGAAGTGTGTGGATGAAATCATGTCCGTCCCAGTCAAACAAGAAAGGACAGTGTGTGTCCTGCTGCCCACCAAGGAGACGCTGGACATCACTGTGGGGGTAAATTTTAAATATATATCATGTATTATTGTTTCTGCATATTTCAAATAAGTTTCGGCATCTGTGGGGTGCATGGTGGGGGTCCCAACTCCGTCTGAAACGTTCTGTTAGAGCTCCTATGTCTGTAAGCTCCGCCTCCTAATGAGCCCAGTGTGCTCTGATGGGTGAGCTTGTATAGCAGTGTACAGGCGGAGGTGCGTGTGGGTCATATCTCTGTGTTTGGTGGTGTTTCAGCTGAAGGCTACAGGACAGGAGGTGTTTTCTCGTGTGTCTGAGCTCCTTGGTGTGAAAGAGCTGCACTACTTCGGGCTGACCGTGGTCAAAGGTAAGGAACCATCTGATCTGAGATTCTACACAAACCTTAGAGACCAGTATGGACACAGGAGGGGCAGTTGTCGCACGTACAATTACGTGGGGTGGGCAATCGTCTGGCCTCGGAACGCACGAGGTGTTTGAGAGTATGTGGTGGGCTGGTGACTGCTTTTGGGCATCCTACCGACAGGGCAGTTGTTTAGTATCGTACCTTACAGGGTGGGCAGTTGTCTGGCGTCAGACCGTTGTTCGGCCTCAGACCGCACAGGATGGGCAGTTGTTTGGCATCGTACTTCATAAGGTGGGTAGCTGTTCGGCATCTGAACGCATGAGGTGGGTGGTGGTTTGGTATTGTACCGCACGAGGTAGGCAGTTGTCCGGCGTCAGAACACACGGGGTGGGCAGTTGTGGTGGGCAGCTACCCAACTTATGAAGTACGGACAACTGACCGCACAGGGTGGGGCAGTTGTCCGGCGTCAGACCACATTCTCCATGAATGCAACTGATATTCCATTATTCAAACTCTGCCACCTTCCGAATGCCAGCTCTGGCTTTGTTTACATAACTGGCCTGAACAACTGAGTTAGCGGCCAAACAGGGGGATATGCCCACTGAGCTCAGGGTCCGGAATCTGTTCCAGTGTAAAGCTGGTTGCCCCTTGTGTTGGAGATGTACTCTTACTAACCCTGCACTTCCCAATGGCTATATCAGCTGTCACTCCCTTAAACTACAGCATCCACTCTGTCTTTCTCACCTCTGTCTTTCCTCTCTTTCACTCCTTTTCTCCTCTTTTCCTCCTCTTCTGGCTTTCTCCTCCCGCAAAATACCTCGATAATCTGGTGTTGCTCACCTCTTGCACAAGACCTCTTTTGTTTGTGTGGCGTGGGGGCCAGTGAGCACTGCAGCCTGGATTCCAGCTATATTAACTTCATTAACTCTGGCATGTGTTCATGCATTCCAGCAGAGAGAGAGAGAGAGAGAGAGAGGGGGAGAGAGAGAGAGAGAGAGAGACGTGTGGATGCAATGAAAACAAATAGCTTTAGGGAGGTCACAGTCTTCCCTTGATTGTTGACCTGAGGGAGGGAGAGGGAGAGGGAGCGAAAGGAGAGGCAATACAGAAAGTAGATGGGACAGTAGAAAGATGAATGGTGGAGATGATGGAGAGAGGAGAGGGAGTGAGGTTGGCAGTTTCATGCCTTACGTGAGGAGTTGTGTGTCATAGATGATGAATGGAAGATCCAGGCAACCTTTATCTGATCAGTGTGTGTATGTTCACCAGTATGAACAGCAGATCTGATTAGAACAGATGTAAATAATCATACATACAATAGAAAGTAATATGAAGATCTTATTGTGAAAGAAGTAGATCATATCTTGAGCTCCAGTTTGAAGAACAAAGTGTAGTTCCAGATTTCTCCTGGACGCCCCAGACATTGTATGAATGTATTCAGTTCTCTCAGCAGAAATCTTGATTTATCTTAATGAAGTACTGAGCAGTTAAAGCAGCTATTAGATGAGAACTGCAAATAATACTGGGTTGTTTCCACAAGGAGAAGCTTGGAAAGGGTTTAATAAACACACTGACATATGGAAAAACACTAATCACTGTATTAATACCATGGGGTCTTCATGTCTGCAACAAAAACATAGACTATCAAAGAGAAGAAAAGAGAAGAAAAACTAAGGTTTGCTTTGGGGACTATTTTGTTGCCGCACGGCCTGCAATGTATCCCTCCACCGTGTATGAAGGTCTTCACAAAATTATCAGGAAACAGCGTCTCAGACATCAGACAGTGTGTGTGTGTATATATAACCGTGTCATGTACTAACTGTCTGTTAGGGAGCTTTTAGAGGAGGACGTCTGGTTCCATTCACCACCATGTGAACCACTCTGACTCAGTAAGTTCCTCTAGAATGGAGCACTTCACACCAAACCCACTCTGAATGACACTGTTTACGTCCTAATCCTTTAATTATGTGAAATTTGTCTGGAATTCCCCTTTAGGGATACGATCTGGGTGACAGCTTGTGTTTTGTAGGCGATGTTAATGTTGTTTAATGGAAGATATTCAGTGCTGTGCAAAAGTCTTAGTACACTATTATATTTAAAAAGCTTTTACTTCTAAAGCAGAAGTAGGTATGTAAGTAGTGCTTTTACAAACGTCAGTGTGTTTAACCCTTTCCAAGCTTCTCCTTGTGTTAACAATCCAGTATTATTAGCAGTTCTCATCTAGTAGCTGCTTTGACTGCTCAGTACTTCATTAAGCTAAATCAAGATTGCTGCTGAAGGAACTGAATACATTCATACAATGTCTGGGGCGTCCAGGAGAAATCTGGAACTACACTTTGTTCTTCAAACTGGAGCTCAAGATATGATCTACTTCTTCCACAATAAGATCTTCATGTTACTTTGTATTGTATGTTTGTTGTGACATGTGCTTGTAGCGCGTCGCTTTTGGAGAAGCAGCCCATAAGCGCTGGCGTGCAGGCTCGTCCCTTCCTCTTCGCTCTCCTCTCTAATTGAGGGCATTGTTGGGCAGATTTCGCGCATGAGTTCATGTTGCTTTTGTTGGCTGTGTGAAAGTATTTGTTTCATTTCCTCTCTGCTTGCTTTCTGGGGGTGCCTTCAGACAACGAGCACATGTTCCTGGACATGGAGGAGAGGCTGGCCAAGTACTTCCCCAAGGAGTGGAAGCAGGACTCTGTAAAGGTGGGCTATCTGCTCCTGGATACGTATGTGTTTTTGTGCTTGGTTGTGTTGTTTTCTGTCTGGTTGTGTGTAGATGTAACTCAGATTTCAACGTACGGTCAGTTGAAAAGCATTGTCGTTTGTTCTGGATGAAATAGAAGTGACTGTTGTGGTCAGTGTCTCACCTGTTCAGGGCTCCAGGCCTCATGGGTAGGCCAGACAGAGCGATAACGGGGAAGCCAATTGCATGCGAGCGTGGCTGCATAATGAGAGGGCTGCCACGGTAACCTACTTTTAACTCTGTTGTGCTTCTCCGCAGGGGTCACAAAGAAGGCCGCTCCCCCCACTGCTGTGTCTCAAAGTGCAGTACTATGTGGAGAATGGAAGGCTCATCTGGTGAGTAACTGTCACTAGTCCCAGTCTCCATAGTATGATTGACATGTGGCTCATGCAGAGCGTCTGCGTTGTCATAAAAGAACACCACCTCCACCACTCCGGTTGTATCTCACACAAGTGGCTTTGCATAGAGGAACGAAGGAAAAAAATGAATGAACCTTGCTTCAAGACCAATGAAGACAAATGTGGGTGGTGGGGTTCCTCAGGGTGCTGTTCTTGGGCTGATTAAAGTTTTAAATGCGTTCCGCTGTTGGTTGTACGAAGCCATCGTTTTAAGGGTTCCGAAAAGAATTTGAGTTCACAGACAGGGCTGTATTTTGGCCACGCCCCTGCATTTAGGAGGGAAGACTGCATCCATCGTAATAAAGTATAAGTATTTAAGGTTCTGAATGAAAGTTCATAATGAGAGACACCAGAGCAGTCTGTCTGGGAATGCAGTGGAGGTCTCGTTCAGGTTTAGTAGGGCTGGATGATCATATTATCTATGTCTCTCTCTCTCTAGTGAACGGAAGGCGAGGAGGTTGTACTATGCTGACCTGAAAGAACGAGTGCTGCGATCAGAATGCCGGCAGCTGGAGGAGGTCTACTTCCAGCTGGCGGGCTATGCTCTGCAGGCCGATCTGGGAGACCACCTTCCAGAAGGCCCCAGCCAGCGAGTTGCTCCATACTTCCAGCCCAAGGACTACTTTCCTCCCTGGGTAAGCCTGCGTTCTGTGGTCTTCTAGTGAGACGGAGTCAGAACCGTTTGTTAGTCTAAATCACAGTGGATTGTTAAAATGATGAGTGTAAGGATTTGATTGTGATCGACATCATAGCACAGTAGTGGAGTATAATAGTGAAACCCCCTTATGTTGCGTTAGCCTTGAGGCAGATGCGTGTTTTAGTGTTGAAATCACAACTTAAACGAGTGCAGCGTTCAAATTGCAAGAGAGACGTGTGTTTCCTGAAGATGACAAGTGATTGCGCAACTTCTAGGGGAACTCCACCAAATTCCCCATATTTCTATCTTGTCTAATGCTGGAGGCGTATACAGAGTAATGCTTTTAGTTTGAAACGCTCAGCTCTAGTGAAACACAATGGTGGTGAATGGAACCAGACGTCCACCTTTACAAAGCTCCCGCTCACCAGTACTTATTTTTCAGTACTCGTGGATACCGAGTGTG
Source organism: Megaleporinus macrocephalus (assembly GCA_021613375.1). Taxonomy (NCBI): domain Eukaryota; kingdom Metazoa; phylum Chordata; class Actinopteri; order Characiformes; family Anostomidae; genus Megaleporinus; species Megaleporinus macrocephalus. The sequence goes on from CM038724.1 coordinate 22,295,154, forward strand.
ATACCATACGTTACTTACTTATGATGTTACTTAATATTAATACTTGTCGTTACGTTTTAGGTAGTTTAGTAGTTAGTAGCTGTGCATTGGAGAAGAGCAGGTTTTCATGGTGGAGGGACACATGCAGGCAAAATAGTCCCCAAAGAAAGCTTAATATTAAAGCTTGTTTCAGATCTATGGCTATTTCATCATCATCAATAATAACCCCCACACGTGTAGGTTCACTGGTGGGATTGATAAATAGTAAATAAAAGATCTATGTTTATGTTGTTGACATGGAGACCCCTGGTTCCTATCACCACCACTGTAAAGAAATGCGCTCTAAATAACTTTGTTTACATCTCCGCCATTGAATTATACAATTATTTAGGCCCTTTCCAGACGGTTGGATGGTTCTGTAGTTGCTGGGGTACTGTTGGGTGGTCTGGTATCCCAGATGGTTAGATTGGTGGGATGCTGGGTGCTTTGCAACGCACAGTCTATAATTACAGCCTGCGTTATCTGCAGCATTGTGTATTGACGTCCAGGCTGATACAGTGAAGCTTAGAACTGTGTAGTAGTCGCTACTTGTCTGGGAAGTTTGTAACATTGTTGTGAGGTTTTTAAGAGCGTTCAGCCACAAGGGCATTCTCATCAGAGGTACTGGTTGAAGCTCCATCACCAGAGAACGCAGGTCCACTGCTGCCCAGCCCAGCGTAACAGACTCATTAATATTTATACCCCCAACGTTTACATACGACCACAACAGCAACCAAACTGGTGGTGGAGAAATCCAGCGTTCCAGACTGTGAAGAGAACGTCACCACTTTTCATTCCTTCCCAACAAACCAAACTGTCAGAGCTACATGGTTGATCTTCATCTTTAAACCAGCCTGAAGTTCCTATTGGCCAGATTAATATTAATCTAATGTTCCTCCTTAAATGCTGCAGCTTGTACAGCCGCCAGAATGTAACTGCAGCACCATTTTTAAGGTGGATCATTAAATTCCCAGGAAAAACAAGCTGACTCGGTCACATACCCTCGGTGTGTAGGTTCACTGGTGGCTTTGATGGTAATCATTTGATGTTTTCCTGCTTTGTTACATGTCTGTGCAGATCGTGGCTAAGCGCGGCGTTGACTACCTGCTGTGCCACGGGCCGAAGGTGCACAGGGAACTGTGGGGGATGCCCTCCCGAGACGCCATCTTCCTCTTCATCAAGGAGTCCTGCCGGTTAGAGGACGTGCCGGTCACCTACTACAGGCTCCACAAGGTCAGAGATCACACCATCACAGGGATCACGCTGGGAGTTTAGGGCTTGCTGAGCCGTGGAATGTGGGGAGTGAGCTTACGGGGAGCATTCTCATCAAAGTAGGGTTTAGAGAGGTCACGCTGTGATTGGGGGGTTTATCACTTGGCCTGTTTAAAGGCTCAGGTACGTCAGACTTGAAGCTCAGCAGTTCTGCAGTTCAGAACCCTCAAAGCGAGTATGTGCATTTACAGACAGAAGCTTGTTAAATAGCACTGCAGGTGGACGTACACTCATAAATACTTTTATGTATAGACCAGGAGACCCCTTTGTGCTCTATCAGATGAGCTTATCTTACTATAGGTGTATTTAAATAAGTATATCTGAAGGACAGACCCTTCTTTCGGAACTTCATCAGTACTGATACTCATTGTAGCTGATCATAGATCTGAACCTCCTTCCCAGACCCTATCAGTACTGATACATATGGCATCTGATCCTGGATTACAACCTACTTCCTAAACTCTATTAGTACTAATACACACGGTAGCTGATCCTAGATCAGAACCTCCTTCCTAAAGCTCATCAGTGCTGATACACATGGTAGCTGATCCTAGATCAGAACCTCCTTTCTAAGCTCCACCAGTACTGATACATATGGCAGCTGATTCTGAATCAGGACTTCCTTCCCAAACTCTGGTAGCTGATCCTGGATCAGAACCTCCTTCCTAAACTCTATCAGTACTGATACACGCTGTAGCTGATCCAAGATCAGAACCTCCTTCCTAAAGCCCATCAGTGCTGATACACATGGTAGCTGATCCTAGATCAGAACCTCCTTTCTAAGCTCCACCAGTACTGATACATATGGCAGCTGATTCTGAATCAGGACTTCCTTCCCAAACTCTGGTAGCTGATCCTGGATCAGAACCTCCTTTCTAAACTCCAGTACTAATACATATGGTAGTTGTTCCTGAATTAAGACCACCTTCCTTAACTCCACCAATACTGATGCACATGGTAGCTGATCCAGTTGACCACCCTGAACTGGAGGATGACTAGTCATCCAATCAAAGCCATCATCTCTAACTGTACAGTGAACCTGGATGTGTGTGTATATATTGATGAGGGTCAAATCTGGGAAATCTGACTTTTCTTTGGGGACTTTTTTGCCTCACAGCCCCCCCTTTATGTATCCCTCCACCAAGAATAAGGCTGAAGCCTTCTCATAACTATCGCAACACCCCGTCTCACACATACTGAAACCTTAGTTCCTCCTCAAATCATTCAACATGTTGTCGTTCCTGCAGGACAAGAGAGAGGAGAAAGGCTCCGCCCTGCTGGGACTCACGCTACGAGGAATGCAGGTTTATCAGGTGGGTGTGGGGGTCCGTACATGGGTGTGGGGGAGGCGATGTGGTTGCGTGTGGACAGAGCTCAGGGGAGGATGTGATCTTGGTGTGTCATCCAGTGAGACAGAGCAGAACCTGCTGTTTTCCCCGCGTGCCTGTGTCTGCCAGTCTGATACGCTTCCCGGCAGGAGCGGGAGGAATGCGCAGGTTCTCCTCCAGCAGGCCCGGAACAGGATTTGGGATGCTTGGCTTTGCACTGATCCCTCTGAACTCTGTGGAAAGAGCTGGGATTACGCTCAGAGCCCTGTGTCTAAATGATTACAGCGCCGGGGCCTGGTGAAGATCTTCTTCTCCCTGACCCCAGACCCTCTCCGTCTCTTTTAAAGTCAACATGGTCTGATTTGATTGGAGCTTGAAAAAGGGGGGGTGGTCAGCAGTGATGTTTCTGCACTAAAGGAGCTACACTCACAGACTGTAGTTCATCTGATTCTCTGTATACTTCATTACTCTGTTCTTTAATGATCAGGACCCCCACAGGACCACCACAGAGCAGCTACTATTAGGGAGGTGGATCATTCTCAGCACTGCAGTGACACTGACATGGTGATGATGTGTTAGTGTGCGTTGTGCTGGTGTGAGTGGATCAGACACAGCAGTGCTGCTGGAGTGTTTAAACACCTCAGTGTCAATGCTGGACTGAGGATCGTCCACCAACCAAAACTATCCAGACAGCAGTGTCCTGTGGGCAGCGTCCTGTGGGCACTGATGAAGTTTTAGAGAACACAAACTGTGATGAGCTACTGTCTCTGACTTTACATCTACAAGGTGGACCAGCAAGATAGGAGTGTCTAAAAGATGGACAGTGAGTGGACACAGTGTTTAAACACTCCAGCAGCTCTGCTGTGTCTGATCCACTCGCACCAGCACAACACACACTAACACACGACCATTACTTCAGTGTCACTGCAGTGCTGAGAATGACCCACCTCCCTAATAGTATCTGCTCTGTGGTGGTCCTGACTATGGAAGAAGCTCAGTGTGATTGATTGGAAGGCGTTTCTCAATCACGTCTCAGCGGATTGTCTCAGCGCTGCAGCCGCTGTAAACTAACACCCTGTTTGTTTTCTGTCACGTAGGAGATGAACAACGTACGTGAGCTGCTCTACGACTTCCCCTGGACCAACGTGGGCCGACTCACCTTTCTGGTACCTCCGCATTTGTCCCCTCATTCCAGAGCGCTGGGATCTTCTCTCAGGCCTTTCTTTCTCTCTCTCGTTCACTCGTTACTGAAAACCCGAGGATCCGCTCACAGTGCGGTCTGTCAGTCCGCGTTCGAGCCCGCGTTGAGCAATCGCTTTCGTCACTCAGTCCTGTCGTGTGCTGAGAAGCAGTAAAGTAAAGGGTCACACGCTGACCAGCTGAGGCTCGAATGTAGGAGCTGCAGTGCCCTTTACGGGCGTATGTAGTAGATTCAACATCCCCAGGTCAGAGCACAGGTTTCGCTGAAGTTCTAAATCCTAAATGAAGAGCCGTAACTTATGTTTATGACATTTATCTGCATATGAACAAGTTCGACAAACATATCGTCGCTGTCCAAAGGAAAATAATCTCCATAATTGGTGTGTGTGTGTGTTTTTTCTGCCTTCTTTGAACACGATGGCTGCCGTGTACACAGTGTTTAAATTAAATGAAGAATGGACCAACAGATGTGCTCCAAAATAGCTTGGGAGTACTTCTGGTCCTATTGTCTTGCATTGAAAGTGAAGACAGTTTTTGCATCTCCTGTAGTTTTTCATTGGACAGCGGCGATATGTAAATCTAAATTATGTTTAAATTAGGAGGGGGACGTTTGACTGGAGGCGAACACGACACAAGTCTCTAGTATAGGACATCATTAACAGATGTTTTTTGATAGATATCTCTGCAAATGCTGAGACATAAACGCAGGCATTCTGACTAAATTCACCTTGATTAGCGTTACTGAGACAATGGCAAATGACTAATGACGGGGCAGAGCAACAGTTCAGATATTAGTTTGAAAGATATATATATATATACATACACACACACACACACACACACACACACACTTTGGCATAGGTCACATTTGATGCTTCATTTTCAGTTGTGTATTAAAATGTATGTGTTTTCTGTCGGGGTTGTGTCAAGTTATGTGATTTTACTGGGGTTCCCAAACTCTTGCCTGCAGTTGCATCTTATCTTAGAAGAGTTGAAGTAGTACATTATTATAGTGCAGTTAAATGGAGTCGCTCAGATTCCTCTTGCTGGGCACTAAGAGGAAAGGCATCTGCCTTTGGTGTAGGTTTTGTTTTCCATCGTTTCTTCTTCTGTGCTTCTACAAATATGATTAATATTCTATGTCCAATGCGTTTTCAGGGGAAGAAGTTTGAGATCCAGCCGGACGGTTTGCCCTCTGCGAGGAAGTTGGTGTACTACACGGGCTCGGCGTTCCGCTCTCGCCATCTTCTCCTCCACCTGAGCAGCAGCCACCGCCTGTACCTGAGCCTGCAGCCCGCGCTCAAACACCTGCGGCAGCTGGAGGAGGCCGAGGGTGAGCACGTGTTCCACCTATGTGAAAATGGTGTCATTAGTTTAATAACTTTAGAGTTCCTCCGATGTTTGTTTGAAAGTTTCTACTTTAGTCATTTTAGACGTGGGTTTGGTGTGAACTGGTTGACTGTAGAGGCTCAGACATTTCTTCACAGTCATGGTGAAGGTAACCAGACGTCACCATATCTACAAAGCAAATACAGACATTTTTATTTACAAACTTAATTCCAAAAAAAGTTGGGACAGGGTCACGTGTACCATCATGTGGCATCTCCTCTTCTTCTAACAACAGTCTGTAAACATCTGGAAAGTGAAGAAACCAGTTGCTGAAGCTTTAAGAGAGTAATATGTCTGATGTGGGATTTTAGCTGCTCAACAGTTCTGGATCATCTTTGTCTATAGGTTTCCTAATTTGGAATGTTTCTGTTGGTGAAGGTCTGGACTGCATATGGGTCAGTTTAACAGCCAGGCTTTTCTTCTGGGAAGCCATGCTGTTGTGATGGATCCAGTTAGTGGTTTAACATTGCTATATTGGATTATGTTCAATATTGAAATTGGGGTTGTGTTATTAAAACCACACGTGTGCATCTACGCACGCCTACCGACCTCTATATCGTCGCTGTCCAAAGAAAAAACGTTTATCTCCATTTTTGACAATTTTTGTTTTTCAACATGATTCGAACCCGACAGCTGCCGTTTACATTGTGTGAAACTTTCATGATGAACGAACCAATAGTAATGCTCCAAAATAGCATGGCAAAGTTTTTGGTTCCATTGACTCTCATTGAAAGTAAAGAAGGTTTTTGGCCTGTCCTGTAAATCTGCATAACTTTCTACGAGGGAGCTTTAAGAGATGGACGTCTGGTTCCATTCACCACCACTGTGGACGGAGAATTTCACACCAAACCTCTCCGAACGACTTTGTTTACATCTTATTTACTTAAAGGGTTCTCCTTTGATGTGTGGTTGTCCGGCCAGCTTTGTGCAGGATCTCAGAATAAGAATGAGTGAGGGTTCCAAACCACCAGGCATGAAGATTAATGTCCTTATTTTGGCTTTACGCCCGTCTGATAACAGTTGGGTTGCGATTCGCTTGATCCACAGTGTAATTAAATTCTTGATATTTAATGTTCTAATGAGAGTTTGAATCCATTTGATATGTTTAATACGTCAGTGTCGTCCCTGCTTCTGATGGCTTGTCTTCTGACCGTGTCTTCATGTTTCCTCGCTTTCCAGAGAAGAAGAGGTACAGGGAGTCGTACATCAGCGACGACATGGATCCCGACCCACCCTGCAGCGAGGGCAGTCCCCGCCTCTCCAGACACTCTACTAGCAGCTCTGGCATTGAGGCTGACGCCCGGCAGCGCTGTGTCTCTGTGGAGGAGGACGAAGCCCTGAGGAGGACGGAGAAGTCCTTCAGCTCCGCCGCCAGCCATGGCTCCTCCCATACATCCGGCATTGACACTGGCAGTAAGGCCCGCAATGAGGAGGAGGAGGAGGAAGAGGAGGAGGAGGAGGAGTGGCAGGCTGAAGGTGAGGGAGGAGTAACGTTTCCTTTATCCCAAGCATATCGTCGCTGTGCTGAGGAAAACAAGTGTATCCAAAGTAGGGGAGAGGACAAACTGTCTTTTACTTTCAATGTAAGTCAATGGAACCAGAACAAATTTGCTAAGATGCTCAAAGCAAAAGGGTTCCTCTTTAAATGAGGACAGAGAGCGTCAGAGGCGCGGACCACCAAAGCTGTGAAGCTTTGAAGATGCATTGTGGAAACAACAGTGAACAGCTTCCAGCTTGTATAGCACAGTGGAGATTCTCTTATCAGTGCACACGGGTGACTGGTCTGATTATGCTCGGATTATGGCGCATAGCTAAGACGCAAGGTTTGGGGGGGGCGGGGGGTCTAGGACCTATGTATTAACAACAGATGCTCGGATTTTGAGCCAGGGAAAGCTTTTGGTCTAGCCTGAGTAATGTTAGCGATGCACATGTTAGAATAGTTAACCATTAACATCACCACCACTATGGCAAGGGAGACAACCACCAGCCATCATCGGAAGCCCCCCCACCCCAGAAAAAAAACCCTAAAAACAAACATAATGCTGAATACAAGCCATTGAACAATGGATCTGAGCATTGAGCATTCAGAGTTGTGCGGTGCATTCCCCAGATATAAGGGAACGTGGATGGAGAGGCATGGAGATTAGGTTTGAGCCAGGATTAGGTGGACCACTGCTCGTCCTACCCTGCATCTCTGCAACCACCTGCTCATTATTGATCATTAAGTATCAAACCACCTGCATGGCTTGACATCATATTAGTGTAAAAGGCTGGTTGTTTGCTAGGCTTCTATCTTGGCTGTGGCCTCAGTGCTTCAGATCAGGTGTGGAAACTAACCCTAACAGCGTATCCTATAGTCCCTGTAGTACCAGGTTCTGGTGGCTATGCTGAAGTCTCTTCTGCCAGTTACTGCAGTAAGTGGGTCGTTATGAGTGATCGGATGTTCTGCTTCGATTCCCTGCTTTAGAACTTCAGCTGCATGTGGACGGACCTGGAGAGGTTTCCGTGGACGATCCAGAGGAGATGCTGCGGCTGGCTGAGCTTCTTCAGGGTGTGACCATGGACTGCCCCTCACTCAGCTCACAGAGTAACACCAGAGGTGAGAAGTGCTGATTGTTTTCAACTGATGGGTGTCATTTTATTCAAAAGCAGGGGTGGGGTTTGGTTTCTGTGTGTGTGTGTGTCTCCTATGTGGCCTTTGTTTGGTTCATGCTTATGTATAACTGAGAAGTGTGCAAGTGTGCCCCCCTGTGGTGATGCTGTGCTAGTACAAACACAGTGTCCCCACATCATCCAGGAAAAGAGATTGAGAGTGTTTACCTCCTCTGTGTTACATCACTAAAGCTCATTTTCATGCCATTTCTGTGTTCCAGCAAAACCCTGCGACTCAGGCACCATAGAGCAGGTCAGACATCTCCTCATCCTTTCATTCTCAACTGTGTCCATTCATCATGTATTGTCTCCTCAGCCCTTATATTGTAGTTACGCTGTAGTTCGCGTGGGCATTGTGGTGTAACTATAACTCCATCCAACCAAACGAGACTGATTCATGTTCAGTTTGTAATAAATCCAGTAGTTGGTCAGTGTATTTTCAGTACTGAGAACTTAATACAAGCATCACTGAGTTGTCCAGCTCTGTGTATTATAATAACCACCGTACTTCCCATCATTACTCTGTAGGTCCTGAAATTGAAGGCCCGAGGTTCGGCTGACCGCCACAGTCAGAGTTTGGACGACGTTCGTCTCCTGCCTCGGTCGCTCCCGCTGGCCGCCCTGCCGCACGCCTCTCACAGCTACACCTTCGGGCTCCCAGACACTTCAGACTGCTCCAGCATCGGCTCTTATCCAGTGAAGCCTACTTTTTACGGCCGACGCTCCATGAACTGCCTGGCCCTGGACCTGCTGGAGGACGATCAGCTCCTGGAGCTCATTCTGTGACAATCGGAGAGACCTCTGTAGTGGCCAGCAGGCAATGCCGCGACAGTATGGCACATGAATGAACCACTTTTGGTTCTCATGGGTGCTTCCGTGGTTCGATGGAGGAGATGGGAGAGAACGTGAAGGACCTGCTTAATGTGTAAAAATAAATAAATAAATAAATAATTATAATAATCTAGAGGACCACCCCTCACACCCTACCCAGGAGCTGTAAGTGCAAGCCAAGAACCATTAAGGAACCCCAGTTTGTAGGGGTGTGGTCACGTGCTGCACTCTAGCGGACAGTCGGTGGAGATTGTGTGTGGGCGAGCTTTCAAATGATCACACAGCGCAAAGCAACAGACAGTCTCACGTGTGGAACTGAGCCCCTCGGTGCTGCAGATGAGCTTCTTCACACTATGCAGTTGGCAGCTGTTCTACAGCGCGTATCCTGAGTATCTGTATGTGTTCCTTAGAGATGCTGACCCTCCAGCTCCAACTCTTCAACAGTAATGAGGGGTTTTGGAAAATCTGCTGTCAGTCTTGACCTCCAAACGACTTCTCCTGTTCAGTCTTGTCATTTAATAGCCCACTTACAGGGGAAATTCACCAAATAATAATTAAAAAATCTGAAAAAATGTAGTCACTGAGGTGTAAACAGAGGCATTTAGAGTGGGTTTGATTTGTAGAGCTGAACACAGCTGATTGTTGAGACTCAGATGTTGTTTACAGTGGTAGTCAGGGTAACCAAACAGGTTGCTGGTTCACTATTGGCTCGAAGGAAGCAAAACATTAAGGGGCTGTCGAGGACTGGAGGTTGGGGAACCAGCCTTGTAACCAGATGGTCACTGGTTTGAGCCCCTGTACCAAAAGGACACAACTGATGTGTCCTTGGACAAGACACCTAACCCCAAAATGCTCCCCTGGGCACTGTGGATTGGGCTGCTCACCGGTCTAGGCAAGTGTGCTCACTGCCCCCTAGTGTGTGAGTGTGTTGGTGCTTCACTGCACAGATGAGTTATATGCAGAAGGCTACTGGTTCAACCCCCTGAACCGATACGACACGACCAATGCGTCCTTGGGCAAGACAACTAAACCCCAACAACCCCCTGGGTACTGTGAATTAGTATTAGGGTGATGGCTGCCCCCTAGTGTGTGTATGTGGGTGTTTCACTGAACGGAGAGGTTAAATGCAGAAGGTCACTGGTTCAATCCCCTGAACCGACAGGACACGACTGGTGTGTCCTGGGGAGAGACGTCTAAACCCCAACTGTTCCCCAGCTACCACAGGTGCAGTGGATGGAGCTGCCCAGCACTGTGGACACACCAGTGAACGGACTGGTTAAAGGTGAAGGGTCACTGGTTCAATCCTCTGAGTGACTCTGTTTACATCTAAACTGGTATTAAAACGAGACCCAGGTTATATAGAGTTCAGGACTGAGTGGCTATAACTTATTGCTATAACTTCACTCTCAGTTTTGCCATGGGCGCAAGTTCCCTCCGTACGTTGAAGGTAGGCCGCGGTGTCCGAGTGCAGGAGACGGACGATGGCATTGTCTTCTTTGGCGTACAGAACATACGCATCATGTTCATTTTGTAATTAAGTTGTAACGTTTATGCAATAACAGTGAGTTGAATCATACGGTGTCGACATCACAGTGACGCTCTCGTCATAGATCATAAATATGAATTATGTTTCATGTGATGAACCCAAAAGACCTCTTGCAATGTGTTCTTATGCATATAATTACACTGTGTTTAGTATCTCTGACTTACTCTGTGTCCCTAAGTGCGTCCACTTAAAGGGGGAGCTCCTGCGCTTCTGCTTTATTTAGTGGTTGAGATGTTAACAGTGTCATTCCGAGTGGGTTTGGTGTGAAAGGATTCCTTTACTGTGGTGGCGATGGTAACCAGGGGTCACCATGTCTACAATACAGAAACACACATTGTATTTACTATCAAACACACCAGTGAACCTACACGTGCCTTCTCAGTGTCTAATGTTAATGTTAATGATTATGATAAAATACGGGAATATCTATCAAGTTTTCCTATTATGGGACTATTTTAGGTGACTATTTTTGCCTCACAACGTCCTTTGTGTATCCATGCTCTGTTTAAGGCCTCTTTAAAAAATATATATACATACTATTTGTGCCAAATGTTAGCTTTGCTCAGTCATCAGACATGCTTACTGTTTGAATCATGTTACTGATGTAGGTAAATGCAGCATTCAAGAGTCTTGCCCAAAGCTTTTAAAGACATTAAAGGAGCAATATGTAAGATTTTTGGTGTAAAACCTTCAAAAACAAACTACAGTCATCAGAAGAATATTAGGAAATAACAGCTTTGATGGTGTGTCAAAGACGTCTCTGCGTCGCGTGGCAGAAATATCTACTGAAGTTAACCTGCTTTCCAGCTGGCCTTCACTCGTACTCCCACTTTATACTTCAAGAAGTAACTGTGAGTCAGTGTAGAGTCAGCTTTGAATTTCTGAAACTCATACTTTCTGAGAGTGGGCTTGCTTTTTCTTTGTACATATTTTCTTCTTACACAGTCATCTTACATATTGCTCCTTTAAAGATATCAGAGGTCTGGTTCCCATCACCACCACTGTGAACAAGTTGAAGAATTGGTACACACACACATAAAATTTTAATCATGTTGTAGTTCAATGCAGCGTTCAGAGTCTTGCCCAAAGCTTCTAAAGGCATTAAAGGAGCAATGTGTAAGATAATCCATCAGTAGGATTTTTTTTTTGTTTAAAAATAAACAACAGTTGTTAGTCAAAATTGAAGATTTCTCTACAATGGGTTGCTGAGAAATCTGCTGACTTGTATTCCCGCTTTGTACCTCAAGAGGTAACAGTGAGTCATTGTACAGCCGACTCTGCCTTCAGTCCCCACATGAGTGGTGGATAAAGAAGAAGCATGCTGTCTCAACAAATATAAATTCAACATTTTACATATTGCTTCTTTAAACATATCAGAAGTCTGGTTCCCATCACCACCATTGTAAGCAAGTTGGAGTGTTAGACACTGATGGACCACCCTCAATAGGATTTTTTTACATCTTAACCCTTTAATTATTCAGAAATGTTGGTGGAATTCTCCTGTGGGGAAGAATGTTATCGTCAGTCTGAACAGAAATGATCACGTCATGCTTTCATGTCATGTCATGTTTACAGTCTTGTACAGTCAGTATTGATCTGTTTTTTTTTATGCCCCAGTGCTCTCCTTTCAGTGAAAGGACAGAACACTGTTTATGAATAATGGTATGAATAAAGACACATACTTTGATTAAGCCACTGTGAGTCTGGTGTTTATGGTGATCCTGATCTGTGAATACAGTAATAATTACTATATCTGTTTGGGATTGTGAGGTTTGGTCTACTGGCGGTACTGATTATCCGGTTCTGTGTACATCTCTGGCGCCCAAAGCGACAAGGCAACCAGAATCATTCATTTTTGAAGGAGCGACAGTGAAACCTGGCGAAGCGGGACAACGAGCAGTGAGGAGTTACTGTAACTGCCGGATCTAACTCTTCTGTCTGTAACACTAATGCCAACCGAACACTCTGTATCGGTAATGCCAACCAATCAGCTCTCAATAGCAGTAATGCTGACTAATCAGCTCTCTGTAGCAGTAATGCCAACCAATCAGCTCTCAGGAGCAGTAATGCTGACTAATCAGCTCTCTGTAGCAGTAATGCCAACCAATCAGCTCTCAGGAGCAGTAATGCTGACTAATCAGCTCTCTGTAGCAGTAATGCCAACCAATCAGGTCTCAGTAGCAGTAATGCTGACTAATCAGCTCTCTGTAGCAGTAATGCCAACCAATCAGCTCTCTGTAGCAGAAATGCCAACCAATCAGGTCTTAGTGGCAGCGATGCTAACTAATTAGCCCTCAATAGCAGTGATGCCAACTATTCAGCACTCTGTAGTGGTAATGTCCACCAAGCAGCACTTAGTAGCACCAATATTAATCCATCCGCACTCAGTAGCCGTAATGCTGATTAATCAGCACTCAGTAGCAGTAATGCCAACCAATTGGCACTCAGTAGCAGTAATGCTGTCTAATCAGCACTCAGTAGCAGTAATGCTGATTAATCAGCATTCTAGATGTAGCTGTAATGCCAACCAATTGGCACTCAGTAGCATTATTACTAACCAATCAGCACTCAGTAGCATTATTACTAACCAATCAGCACTCAGTAGCAGTAATGCTGATTAATCAGCATTCTATGTAGCCGTAATGCCAACCAATCAGTAGCAGGAACGATGCATGCATGTATAATCGTTGGTAGCAGTCAGAGTTTTTTTTTATTCAGCTAAGTTTTTATTAGTGGAGTACAAGTGTCTGCTTTGTTAAGTTATAAGAGAGTAAAAAAAACTTTATCCGTTCATCTCCTTTCACCCTCTCTCATTGAGGCTTTGCTCGTTGACGCCCTCTGGTGGTGCTGCAGCTGAGCTACAACATGAGAAATAGGAAGTGGTTACCTTTCACAAATCCTTTAACAAAATATTTATAATAATTTATGTAGTTTTATACCTATATCTATTTTTGCACAATAAATAAACATTTTCTACATGGTAAGTCTGTTTAACAGACACTTTCAGCTGTAAACAGTCACTTCTGCGATCAGTGTATAAGTTTGTGTGGCTGCAGGTGATACTTGTTGTATTGCTATGCCGTATTTTGGCCTGTAGGTGGCAGCAGTTGGTCAGCCGGAGTTCAGTTCTGCCGTAAAGAACAAGAGCGCGACGTGGGCAGCGGCGTGGCTGCCTGACCGGCGGAGTGGACCATGTTCTCAGTGCTGCTGGACGTGTTGCTCTCGCGCTGCTCGGATGTCGAGCGGGTGCTGGACGCGCTGTGCTGGCCCGCGTCCTCGTGTCCTGACACGGCGAGGGTCGAGGCTCTGGCGGCGCTGGTGGAGCAGCTGATGCACGAGCCGCGCTGGGCGCCGGTCAGTAGCGCTGTGGCGGTCAGACTGCAGGCGGTGATGTGGGATCAGTGTGTTCCGCTCCTGAAGTCGCTGTCCAGTGAGAGCATCTCCTCCCAGAGCGGTCAGCAGAGGCTGCACGCCGCCTGCGGACTGCTGCGCGTGTGTGCGGGTCAGTGCTCGGCGGACTCGCTGGACAACTTGGCCGCTGTAGCCTTACCTGCGTTCAGGTAACTGAACTTCTCCTCCTCAGAGGTTTACAGAGCAATGCTGGATGAGAAGCTCGGTGATGTAAGCGAGACTGCAAGACGAACAAGTTGTGATGCTGAGACAGAAACTTTCATTATCTTGAGATCAAAAGACAAACAAGTTATGATCTTAAGAAAACTACTCGTCTTATCTTGAGAGCACAAGATAAATGAGCTTAGAACTCACGAAACTTGTGTTATCTCCAAATCAGGAGACCACTAAGTTGTGATCTGGAGAAAATGACTGTGCAACCTTCGTTATCTTGAGATCACAAGACAAACAAGTTATGATCTTTAGGAAACTACTTGCATTTATCTTGAGAGCACATAACAGAGAGCACAAGATAAATGAGTTTAGAACTCAAGATAAGGCAAGTTTATCTTGAAATCAGGAGACCAAGTTGTTGTGATCTCCAGAAAACAACCCTGCAACTTTTATCATCTTGGAATCACATAACAAACAAGTCATGATCTTGAGAAAACAACTCTCCTTATCTTGAGAGCACACGATGAATGAGTTTAGAACTTACGAAAGCAACTTGTGTTATCTCAAAATCAGGAGACCAAGAAGTTGTGATTTGGAGAAAATGACTGCAACTTTATTTATCTTAAGATCACAAGACAAACAAGTTATGATCTTGAGATAACTACTTGCATTTATCTTGAGAGCACAAGATAAATGAGTTGTGAACTGGTGAAAAGAAATTTCATTGTCAGATAAATTGTGATGTTGAGAAAACAGTCTTTGTCATCTGGAGAACAGGAGAGAAATATGTTGTGATCTCAAGGAACAAGTGGAGATCACATAACAAACAAGGCATGATCTTGAGAAAACAACTTTCCTTATTTTGAGAGCACAAGATAAATGTGTTTTGAACTTGTAAAGATGATTTTTATTTTTGTACATAATTTGAACAAAACAGCTGCCGTTCACATTGTGTGAATGTTTCAAGACAAACGGGCCAATAGAAATGCCCCAAAATAGCTTTGAAAAACTTCTGGTTCCATTGACTTGCATTGAAAGTAAAGACAGTTTTTGTTCTCTCCTGGAAAGTTGCCATTTTTGAGAACAGCAACTATATTGATTATTATTGTTATTATTTTTGTTATTATTATTATTATTATTATTATTATTGTTGTTGTTCAGCCCACCTGAGAGCGAGGGGGACCGCCCGCAGCTGGACCTGGACGTGGCTGTAGAAGTGCTGGGGGTGCTGCTGTCGTCTCAAAAGGTCTCCGAAAGCCCTTCGTTGGTCCTGCGCTCGCTGTCCTGCACGCTCCGCAGCGTCAAGGAGCTCTCGGAGGCCCAGGCGTCCAAAATCATAGTGCGTGTCTGGTTCGCGTCTCTGAAGATGTCCACCGAGGAGAGACGGGCAGACGTCCTCCAGCACATCTGGCAGGACCTGCTGGACTGGCACGGGTGCGAGGATGCGGCAGCGGGGGTGACCGCACGAGCGATGCTCTGTCTGACTGCCCTGTCGGACCACCTCTTCTCGATTAAAGGCCAGGAATGCGAACCGAACCCCGACCCGCGAGGGTCCCAGGCCTTCTTCAGGGTCGTCCAGGCCGGATTGCAGCACCGGGACAGCGTTTCTCGCAAGCGTGCCCTGTATCTGCTGAAGAGATGCATCTCTCTGTCGGAGGCACTGAACGCTGGGGTCTGCGCGGGTGAGACAGGTGGGTCCGGCCCTGTGGGTTGCCAGGTTGCTTCTGTATGTTGCAGCCATGTATTTAAAGATTTTTATTTTTCAGTCTTGTTTGAACAGGACAGCAGTTCTTTATATCCTGCAACAGTTTCGTGATCAGCAGACCAATAGAAGTGCTCCAGAATAGCTTGGAAAAAATTCTGGTTCCATTGACTTACATTGAAAGTGAAGACGGATTTTGGCCTCTCCTGTAAAGTTACTGTTTTGGAGAAACTTGTTTATCTGTAGTCACAACAACATGTATAAAGAACAGCCCATAATATGCATGGCATGCATAACATGAAACATTACAGCATTCGACCACTGTAGCGACGTCTTCAGTGTGGTTAAAGGGGACCCCTACCTTCTACATTATTAAAGATATTCCCAGTGGTGGTGAATGGAACCAGACGTCCTCCTCTGAAAGCTCCCTCACAGAAAGTTACTGCATGAAGTGGTTAGGAATGCACTGCCTGGTGTCTGAGATGCTGTGCCTAAAACAACTTATTAATGTATATTTATATCCTTTTATGGTGGAGGGATACCTGCAGGACGATGTGAGGCAAAATAGTCCACTATAGATTTTCCACTATTGTACCATCAATGTTCCATATAAACACTCAGAAGTCACGTGTAGGTTCGCTGGTGGTTTTGATAGTAAATACAATGTCTGTGCTGTAGACATGGAGACGTCTGGTTACCATCGCCACCACTGTAAAGGAATTTGAGTGCATACAATCAACCATTTCACACCAAACCCCCTCTGAATGACTTGTCCCTAGATGGCGCTGTTGTTCTGTTAAACAGATGTGGAATTTGATCACTTGCAGGTATGAGTTAAACAAATGATTGATTGTCTGCAGAGAGCCTGTTCAGATGGATACCAGACAAGAAGTCGGTGCTTCGAGAGTTCTGGGAAGATTACACGCTCGTGTTGGAGACTCTCGAGGAGAACCAGGTACGCGTGGCCGTCACAACCTTTTAGCTTATATTTTTTTTGTCTGTTACTACATAGAAGCTCGAGCCAGAAGCAGCTTAAAAGCCGTTTAGTAGCTGCTTAGATTCTTAATTGATACTATTAGGTTGTTCAGTCATTTAGTATCATCGTGAAGAAAAGCGTCTATGTCCATGTTTGTCGATTTTTATTTTTCTGCCTCATTCGAATGTGACCGCTGCCGTTTACACTGTGGCAAAATTTCTTGACTAATGGACCAATTGAAATGCTCCAAAATAGCTTGGCAAACGTTCTGGTTCCATTGACTTGCATTAAAAGTAAAGACAGTTTTTGGCCTCTCCTGTAAAGTTGCCATTTTTGAGATACTGGTTTTTCATTGGACAGCGACGATATACAGCCCCATTCACAAGTATACTGAAACGCTGTCCTTTGCCTTAGAGCGAATGAGGCTAATTTCTAAAAGACACTATAAACATCCTTTAAACCAGATGCCAGAGGTCACTAATAGGTGGACCGCTGTCGGGTCCGGACCCAGACGTGTTCCAGTGTAAACTATTGAGAATTGCTTAATTGGGGCTTAATTCTTACAGTGTTTATTTTAAGAGGCGGAGCTTTTATGTGTTTATGGTATACGGGCTTTGCGGCGCAGTAAACTCACAGACCAATCACGTGCGTTGTAAGATTACCAGTAGCTCCTCAGCCAGTCAGATCTGTACAGATTTGGGAGAGCGGCACGCACACAGGCGAGGTACGAAACGAGAAGCAGCAGTCAGAGAATAAAGCGAGAAAAAAGAAAAGTCGATGGCGAAAACCGCTTTTCAACCAGTAATGGAGAGACACATGTTTATTCTTCTCACAGGCAGCTCCAAACCAACCGGTCAGGATGAGAAACAGAGTTTCTATAAATAAACACTTTAAGGTGCACTTTTTTTCCAACGTATTCTCTTTATTTAATGATTAATTCAGTTCCTCATTTAAAAAATAAATATAGTTGAAATATACTGAGTGGTATTTGTAATTTGGTTTATCTTTCAGTAGCTGATGGTATAAAATGCTGATAGAACTACTAGGCTACTCCAGTATACAGGATATGCCACTGAATCATAACACACAAGTTACGGTCATAACACAAACAAGGTCCGCTGACTGGACCTTACTGAATTCTAATTAACTACCCCTGCCATATATGATACATTTAATAGTTTTTATTATTACTATACAAGTAGTACAAACAAAAACAACCTGAGTAGATGTGTCCAAACGTTGTGTAAGATGATCCAAAGTGAACCTGTGTTGAACTAACTGTTGTCTTTAGATCCATGTGGTCCGACCGGTCCTGAACCGAATCGACGCGCTTGTTGAGAAGACGGCTGCGGATGCTGAAGGTACAGTTCCCGTTTTGTTCTGATCGTTAATGTCGTCAGATTAGCTTCTGGTTGAAACCTTCAGCAGCTCCAGGTTCACTGACTGGGTTCTCGGTCTATCAGGCAGCGCGCTGGTTCATCCGTCCTGGCTGCTGTGTGTCTATCAGCGCATGTTCCGCAGTGAGAACAAGGCGGTGATGAGAGAGGGCGTCAACCATCTGCTAGAGCTGCGGCTGCTTCAGCGTCCTGACTTTGCCTCGGCTTTCTCTCAGGTTTGTTTGCTATTCTGACCACCGGCTACTATCCAGAGTGACCGCAGCAGCTAGACGGACTGGGAGACTCAATAAGGTCCTGGTATCTGGAGCCATGCTGACTGCAGTGCATCCCACAGCTGCTGGAGGGAGCGTGGAGGAGGATCCATAGAGCCAACACCACCATCCAGGTGGTCCCACAGATGCTCAGTTGGGTTCAAGTCTTAGGATTGAGGGGACCAGGGTACTTAGTACTTAGTCAGCCCCTCCAGCCAACATGGGACATTTCTAGTCGTGTGACGTGTCTCATTGTCTTGCTGGAAGATCACATCCGCCCCAGAGAAGACAATCAGCATGTATGGTGTACGTGATCGCTTGAGAGGGGCTTCCACATGGATGAGGAGGTCCAGAGAATGCCACTGAAACATTCCCCAGACTAGAACGTGGATACCTACATGCAGCCAGTAGGATGTGGTCATAATAATGTGACGGGACTGTGTATTAGTGGCTGTCAGCTATGGTAGGTTGTGATAACCTACCTAGACCTTATTGAGTCTCCCAGTCTGTCTAACTGCTGGTCATAATAATGTGACTGGACCGTGTATATTAGTGGCTGTCAGCTATGGTAGGTTGTGATAACCTACCTAGACCTTATTGAGTCTCCCAGTCTGTTTAACTGCTGGTCATAATAATGTGACTGGACCGTGTATATTAGTGGCTGTCAGCTATGGTAGGTTGTGATAACCTACCTGGACCTTATTGAGTCTCCCAGTCTGTCTAACTGCTGGTCATAATAATGTGACTGGACTGTGTATATTAGTGGCTGTCAGCTATGGTAGGTTGTGATAACCTACCTGGACCTTATTGAGTCTCCCAGTCTGTCTAACTGCTGGTCATAATAATGTGACTGGACTGTGTGTAATCAGTTTCAGGAATATATAACATAGCACAAATAAGAAAACCTTAGTAGGTGTGTCCAGACTTGTGTAGCTTGTGTTGGAAACCTAAAGTGATGCAGGTCTCTGCTCTCCGGCTGTCAGTTTGTTGTAGGACCCTTCATGGACGTGCTGACGGAGAGCTCGCTCTACCACAGGTGTGTCTGTTACTTACAATACCACCAATCTTACTGGTCCGTGTGATCCAGCACGCGGCCATGAGTCTAAACCCCTTTGTTATGTGTGTCTTGTGTTTGTGCAGGTCAGCTGGACAGGCCGTGGGCGAGTGTCCAGAGATAGGGCTGAAGCTGCAGAAGTTCATGGTGATGTTCTTCAGCAGTTTGCCTGAGAAAGAACGAGGTACAACCTGCCCCTCCTAGTGTTTCAGCCCGACGCCCGTTATGATGCTGTATGTACAGCATCTGTTTACACACCACCTGTGCACGGTTTGAAGCAGTGAAGTGTGAGTGTGTGTTGTGCTGGCGCGAGTGGATCAAACACTGTGTCCTCTCACTGTCCACTCTATTAGACACTCCTATCTTGCTGGTCCACCATGTAGATGTAGAGTCAGAGACAGTAGCTCATCTGCTGCTGTACAGTTTGTGTTCTCTAGTTCTTCATCAGTGCTCACAGGACGCTGTCGTCTGGATAGTTTTGGTTGGTGGACGATTCTCAGTCCAGCAGAGACACCCCCACCTCCCTAATAGTACCTGCTCTGTGGTGGTCCTGTGGGGGACAGAGTAATAAAGTATACAGAGAATCAGATGAACTACAGTCTGTAAGTGTAGCTCTTATGTCATCAGTGAAGCTTATAAATATATGAAGATGTGTCCACCTCTGTCCACTCTTTTCCTTTGGGTCAGTACTGATACAGTACCAGCATCGGACCAGTACCATCTGTAACCATGGCTGTATCTAAAGTAACAGTGTTATAACTCTTATCGTCCAGGTTCAGTGTTGCTGCAGCTGCTCTGCCGGCTGAGCTCGCAGCACTGGTGTGCTGTCCCTCTGCTCTTCGTGTCTCATGCCTTATCCCGCCTGTCGCCGAGTCCTCTTCTCAGAGGGGACGGCCTGCATGTGCTCAGGTACATTACACACGCCTGAGGCATGATTTTATATATATATATATAAGTCTGGCTCTGAGGTTGAGGTTGGCTCTAGTTGGCTCTGAGGTTGGGTGATGTAATGGACGTGGCTATTTTCTGTGATTGATTTCTTTTTTTGTAGAGAGGTTCTTCGCTGCACCATGGTCACTCACCAGGTTCTGCTGAGAGGAGCCACCCAGTGCTTCCTGCTCCACACTGCCCTCTGCCTGACTGATGTGGTATGATTACTTTATAATAAGCTTGTTATAATATGTTTATATATATATATATATATATATATATATATATAAAATAAAAATATCCGACAGTTCCTTGTTGGAAAGAGTGGGTTGTCTGGGTAGTTTTGGTTGGTGGCCGATTCTCAGTCCAGCAGTGACACTGAGGTGTTTAAACACTCCAGCAGCAGCACTGTTGTGTCTGATCCACTCACACCAGCACAACACACTGACACTAACACGTCACCACCACGTCACTGTCACTGCAGTGCTGAGAACGATCCACCTCGCTAATAGTACCTGCTCTGTGGTGGTCCTGTGGGGGTCCTGATCATTAAAGAACAGGGTATTAAAGTATACAGAGAATCAGATGAATTACAGTCTGTAGGTGTAGCTCCCGTATGGTCAGTGGAGCTGATAGAAATGCGAAAGTGAGGGTAGTTGGTTTTACAGTTTACCTGTGCACAGCTGGGTGAAGATAGCATTAGGAGTCTTACCCAAGGACTCTTATTAGTATAGTGTAAGGTGGTCACCCAGGTGGGAAATCGAATCCCAATCTACAGCATAGAGGCCAGCAGTGTAACCCACTACACCACACCAAGCATTTCATGGAAAGTGTAATTAAAGCTTCTGTCTATAATAATAAGTAATAATTGGTAATAATAAGTAACAATGTATTCACTGAATTTGATTGACTTCTCTGTTTGTTGACAGTCAGCCGTGTCTCTGGATGAGGTCTTTGGTTTTCTGGTCCTCTTCCGAGCAGACGAGTCTCTGTGTCGAGGTACAGCGCTGTGGAGACAGGTAAGATGTACCTGCCTGAATAAAGAGGGCACACCAAACTCGGGCCCAACCAGCTTATATGGAGTCATGCTGGAACAAAGAAGCTCCTTCCCCAAACTGTTAGCATAAAGATGGAAGTCCACAGTTGTCCAGATTGTCTGAAGCATTAAGATTTCCCTTCACTGGAACTAAAAGGAGTCTTTGGCCCACCCCTGAAAAACATCTCCTATAGCATCATCTCTCTTCCACCAAACATCACAGTGCAGTCCGGCAGATAACGTTCTGTTGGTGTTTTCTAAATCCACAGTGTTTGTGCTGATGTTGATGCTGGAGGAGGTTTGGAACTCTGCAGATATTGGTCAGCAGAGTGTTGGAGACGTTTACTCCCAGTGGGTGACTTTACATGGTCTGACATTTGGTGTTTGAGCTGCTACAGTTCCTGAACACTTCCACTGTTCAGTAATACTCTCACAGTTGATGGTGGAGTGTCTAGGAGGGAAGACTGTTTTGGCAGTAGAACGGAATGAAACACCTACATCCAGTGATTAAGAAGTGTGTACCAATACTGTTGTCCATCTAGTGCATGTTTGCCATTTGCTTTTTGTTGAGTAAGTTATTTTTTGGGATTTTTTTTTTGTAAACAAACTGGCCCCAACACGGACCACTCTCATAACTGGCCTAACAAAGAGGGCTTTGGTGTCTGGTGAACGGGAAACCCTCCTCTATGGCTTACATTCAAGGTTATGACACCTGTACTCACACCTGTGTGTTGTCTTTCTAGCTCTGTGGTTGGTTGCTGGCTAACGAGGGCCGTTTTCGGCCTGCTGAAGCTCCTGCCGACATCTCCCCAGAGAGGATCTCTGCGTACAGCTCAAGCCGACTGAAGGCCTTCCTCACGGTACCAGCCAGCTCAGGTGAGGGAAAGTCATTCAGCCGCTGAAACAAAATATAAATAAATATATCAATAAATCCATATACAGTACTTTATATATACTGTGCATATATACACTCTCTGCTTCTGCGTATAACAACCACCTGATGTTAAAACAGTGACTAATAGAAGGTGTAAAGCTGCTGTGACTCCAAACAAAGTTGTTTATTTGGGACCACGCTAATTGCACAGTAGTGGCAAATTGATTCTGTTAACGATGGGCCTTCAGTTCGGGTCATAAACATCAAATCTCGGTCACAGCCTGAGATAAAACCTTTCCCTATAAGCTTCTAGGGGTTTTAGGGCTAAGCTAATGGGATATTGCATGAATAGCAAAGCTTAATTAAATACATTCAAATGTTCTGAGAGGGGCTTCTGGACGTGTACACTGACTGATTTAAGCCCTGACCATGTTAACCCCTTCCCCAAGTTAACCATATGATAAGAAACAGCAGCCTGTTTTTCTCTGAAATGTAACCCACTTTCTCTCAGATCACATGGACAGCGTTCCAGACCCGGGCGAGGCGGAGTTGCTGGCTCGCACCCTTCTCCTCGCTGTAGATCTGCAGTGGGGCGGACGAGAGGAGCACAAGCCTGAAGATGACGAACTGGGGCAGCTCTTCTGCCCACTGCTGGATGTCCTGCGCCGGCTCAGCACCAGCGTCTACCTGCCGCTGCCTAAAACCGACAAGAGCCTGCAGCTCATGTTGCGGCTGCTGCAGCAGATCGGCAGACGCGGCGAGGCGGAGATGGAGAGCGGTGCGTCGCTGGTGGTGCATACACATATGGAAAGATGCTGATTCGACTCTGTGGCGTTTAAATCTCTCTCTCCCTCTCTCTCTCTCTCTCTCTCTCATTTCATAGAGGACAAGGTGGCTGCGGCGCTGACCCGGCTGCTGCTGCTGGTGGTGGAACCGGTTCACGAGTTCATATTAAGGAGGCTGAGTGGTGAACTGCAGGAGGTGGGCATGTCACACGAACCTGTGCATATATAGATGGAGCACTGAGCCGACCCACAGCTCCGACCCTGACCGTAGTGCGACAGAGTTCTGTCCAAATGCAGCGGTGGTTATCTAGACTAACACGTTCAGATCTGAAGGGGAATTCCATCCATTTCTTTAAAATTCTGCATGATCACAGCATAAACAGAGTCATTTAGAGTGGACTCCATTGTGGGTCACAGTAGGTTACAGTGGTGGTGATTGGAACCAGACGTCCACCCTCTAAACGCGCCGTCACAGACAGTGTTATGAGGCGGTAGCAGATAATGAGAGTGTGCTGTCTTTGTTGGGCATTCAGGACCCCCCCCTATGTTTCACACCTCGAATATAGAGCTACAAACTCATATATTTGTACATAATGCAGCTTTTAAAATGAGTTTTTTTGAGTTTGGGTGGATCTTTTAAGCTCTTCTAGGCATACACAGGTGTAAGAAGCTCCCTCGTGAGTGTGTGTGTGTGTGTGTGTTAACTGCGGGTTGTGTTCTTGGTTGCAGCTGTGTGATGTGGACCGGGCAGACCTGTATCTGTCTCTGCTGAGGGAGCTGGTCAGGACCTACAGCGGTGTTCCCAGCTATCTCTCCAACCTACAGAACAGCTACGTGTCCAGACTGGCTGGAAGCTGCTCCCGGATCCTCAGGTCTTCTGAGCAGGTACCAGAGTACACTGTATGGTCAGCAGTTACTGTTGTAGTGCATCAGTGTTACCATGCTTTTATTGTTATGATGATTAAATGACATCAAAGTGTGTGACTGTATGCCTGTCTGAGCACATGAAGGACGTCATCAGGGCTTACAAACACCGCACGTTCACAATACGTCTTCAAAGCTTTTAAGCTTTACTGTATTTAGCAACTTTGTTTACCTCTCAAACCTCTTAGGTTCCATTTCAATGATGGCCAAAGTGTAATAATAGTGTAATTTCAGCTTGTAAGTGTTGTAACAAATTTTCTTTAAAATGAAGAGGGAGGCCAGTTAAGAGTATATTCTTTATTCTTAAGGAGACCGCAGTACAGACATGCTCTGAGGAGGTCTTCAAAGGTCCAGAATGGTCTGAATTCAACTGGCAACTGCACCCTGACCTGTAGGGCCAGGTCATTATCTCCTGGGCTTGGGTAGATTTCCTTGGGAGGTTCCTGTGATAAACCAACAGGTCCTGCTGAGCCTATATGAAACTGTTTGACGCTCATCTGTATAAACCAGCTTTTTAGCTGCCGGGCATGGTCTATTAGAAATATCTACAGCATAAGTTGGGCCCTGTTTAATAAATATATTGAATTACACACTCTATTTCACACTCTATGCCTCACCAGATGCTATTAGACAGACTAATTATGCTCTCTTTTAATCCAACATGCAGCTACTAGTACTAACTATAACAATAACCTTGAAGTGCTTAGAAAAGTAACATGTCATCTGTTGCAATGAAATAATTAGACCTGTAGTTTTTTGTGTGTTTGTTAAATGAGTCACTACTTGATGATCTCCTACACTTTCTGCTCATGCCCTCTGTCCTCTGTCCTGTCTGCCCATGTTCTGTTTTTCAGAGTCCTTCCGTTGCTGGCCAGGTGCAGAAGGCAGTGAGCATGGCTACCTTAGCACTGCTGTGTGGACTTGCTCAGCAGGGTTTGTTCGACGCCCAGTCTGAGGCCATGAGGTCCCTCTGCGCACTCGCCGACTTCTTCCACGCGTCTTCGTCCTCCTCGTCCTCACCCCAGTGCTTTAACCAGCCCCTGCTGAAGCCGTCAGCAGCCTCAGGAAGGTCTGATCTGATGAGCTGCTTGATACTCAAATCAGTTTTCAAAACGTTTGTACTAACTCGCGTACTACATCAGCGTTTCTCTTTCTTTTTGCCAACTGTTGCTTAACCAGCCGTCCAGATGACAGTCCAGTGCTGAAGGATTGGGGCAGAGTGGCGGCCCACTTCATCCGAGACCAGTGGACGTGTCTGGGCTTCCTCCAGAAGGTTGCCGTCCCTGCCGGCCTTCCCGAGTCCACCAGTGCTACAGAGGCCTTCCGGGCTGCTTTGGAGGCTATTTCCTTGCTGCCCAGCGATCTGGTGCTGCCTGTGCTGGACTTCATGTCTACAGCTTTACCGCAGGTCAGCCTCGGTCATTCAGAGCGTTTGTTGTTCTGAGCTGCTCTGGTGAATTGCACTGACTTGTTAAGAAATTCTGGTTGGTCCAGTCATTGAGATGTAATTGGAGGCATTCAGAGTGGTTTGGTGTTGAATGATTGAATTTGGAGACTCAGTAAGCAGGAGTTTCCACTTTATTTACCATCAAAACCACCAGTGACCCTACATGTGAGTTTTATATGGAGTATGGATAAAACAGTGGACAGTCTGAAACTATTAAGGGACGGTTTTGCCATATAGCCCTCCACCATATAGAGATTCTAAGTCTGAGTGTTTATATGGGACATGCATGTTAGGTTGATCGGTCACTCTAAATTGCCCATAGGTGTGAGTGCGTGAGTGAGTGTTGGCCATGCGATGGTCTGGCGAACTGTCCATGGTGTACCCCGCCTTCGCCCGATGACGTTGGCATTGGCTTTAGCAGCCCCCCGTGACCCCGACTAGCGGGATTAAGCGGCAGATAATGAATGGATGGATGGAGTGTTTATAAGGGATGTTGATGATGATGAAAATACTTGGGGTCAGTGTATTCATGACCATTTCTTGAAATAACTTTCTGCAAACAAGCTTTTAAGAGGTGGACGTCTGGTTCCGTTCTCCACCGCTGTGAGCTCTTACGAACTGAATTCTGAAGCCTCTATAGATCAAGGGTTTCACACCCAACCCCTCTGAATGACCTGAAGCTGGGCATCAGCTAAACGACTTGATCATATTTTGTAGGTTTCTAAAACATGGAGAATCTCAAAATCTCAATGTCAATTTATTTCTGACTCCTCCACTAGATGGTGCTGTGTGACGAGGCGTTGTGTGTGGAGGCGGTGCGCGTGTCCTGGAAGCTGGTGCAGGTCTTGAGCACGAACGCTCATGACTTCTGGTCAGCGCTGGAGGCCTTCGTGCGCTTGGCCTTCCATCGCAGTGCCCTGGAACTGACCGAGACCCAGAGCCCCAAACTAACTGCCTGCATAAGTCAAGTGAGTTCAGATGATGGACAGGACTTTTTCGGATTGTCTGAATGTTGTAGTGGATTTTAAAACTCTGGTGGACTAATACACAGTCGAGTCACATTATTATGATTATTCCTACTCAGGTAGGTGGTAGCGTTATAGTCTGGGGAATGTTTTGGTGGCATTCTCTGAACCCATTCATCCATGTGGAAGACACGATTTGGCTCTGAATCCATCCATGGAGATCACGTACACCATACATGCTGATTGTCTTCTCTGGTACGGATGGGATCCTCCAGCAAGACACTGTGACACGTCACATGGCTAGAAATGTCCAACACTGGTTAGAAGAGCTGACCAAGTATTAAGTACACTGGACCCCAGTTCCCCAGACTTGAACCCAGTTGAGCATCTGTGGGACCACCTGGATGGTGGTGTTGGCTCTATGAATCCTCCTTCACGCCCCCCTTCAACACCTATGGGATGCACTGCAGTGAGCATGACTCCAGATACCTGTGACCACCTACCAGAACCTTACTGAGTCTCCCAGTTCGTCTAGATGCTGTCCGTGCTGCACACGGCGGCCACAAATCATAATAATGTGACTCCACTGTGCATGTTGTTTGTGTCACTAGTCCAAATATTATAGTTCACATGTGCCAATGGTTGTGAAATGTGTCTTTTGTTGTTGGGCAGGTGGCTCGAGAGCTGATGGAGCTGTCCCAGGCTAAGTCTGGCGTGATGAATGTCCTGATCCAGCACTGCTGTAAGACCTGGCTGCCCTCTGACCCCAGTAAACACACAGACGCTGCCATTCAAAGTGCCATCAACCACCTGGATATCCTGACCGAGGCTTGTGTGTATGGGCCGGTTTTCCGAAGAGATCAAAGGTTCCTGCAGTAACTTCTCATAGACGTTGTTAGTCTTGGTTATGCGCCATTTAGTAAGCAGTCAAGACAGATGGAGAAACTAATCAGAGCTTTGACTTGGAACATCCAATAATATGGTTATATATATTTTACCAGTTCATGGTCAACTGGTTTATTACACTGGCTAAGAGGGTGATGTGGGCAGGGGTGGTCCTCTTTATTGCTGGACAGGGTAGAGGGGAGCTGATGAAGTCTGCAGTAACAGATGAGCTACAGTCAGTAATTGTATACCTGCATAGATCCTCTCTGGTGTCTACAGTGATGAATGTATGGAGTTATTTATCAGCTTCTTCTTCTTTCAGACTCATTCAGGAGGTTGAGACCTACGTGCAGCAGCTTGGCGAGGACTGTGCAGCCAATACAGTGATCCGCAGGTCAGACACTTACTGGACTCTAAGCTCTTCTTGTGGAAGTAGTGAAGACGTGTTTGTTAAAATTTCAGGTTTTTTGGATGTAAAATGAAATCTAAAGAAATTTAAAACAGCAGTTTGTAACGTATTACTGAACCACCACCCCTTCCCTTTCCTCTACCACCTCCTCTTCTCCATCCTCCACCAACACCACCTATTCTTTCTCCACCACCACCTCCCCTTTCCCATCCTCCACCACCACCACCACCTCTTTCCCATCCTCCACCACTACCACCCCTTTCCCATCCTCCACCACTACCACCCCTTTCCCATCCTCAACCACCACCACCACCCCTTCCCTTTCCTCTACCACCTCCTCTTCTCCATCCTCCACCCACACCACCTATTCTTTCTCCACCACCACCACCCCTTTCCCATCCTCCACCACCACCACCCCTTTCCCATCCTCCACCACTACCACCCCTTTCCCATCCTCAACCACCACCACCACCCCTTCCCATCATCCACCACCTCTTTCCCATCCTCCATCACTACCCCTTTCCTATCCTCCACCCCCACCATCTATTTCCCATCCTCCTCCACCACCACCACCCCTTTCCCATCCTCCACCACTACCACCCCTTTCCCATCCTCCACCACCACCACCACCACCACCCCTTCCCATCCTCCACCACCACTACCACCTCTTTCCCATCCTCCACCCCCACCATCTATTTCCCATCCTCCTCCACCACCACCACCCCTTTCCCATCCTCCACCACTACCACCACCTCTTCCTATCCTCCACCAACACCACCTATTCTTCCTCCACCACCACTACCACCTCTTTCCCATCCTCCACCACCACCATCTATTTTCCATCCTCCTCCACCACCACCACCCCTTTCCCATCCTCCACCACTACCACCCCTTTCCCAACCTCAACCACCACCACCACCACCACTTCCCATCCTCCACCACCACTACCACCTCTTTTCCATCCTCCACCACCACTACCACCACCACCCCTTTCCCATCCTCCACCACTACCACCCCTTTCCCATCCTCAACCACCACCACCACCCCTTCCCATCCTCCACCGCCACCACCACCCCTTCCCATCCTCCACCACCACTACCACCTCTTTCCCATGCTCCACCACCACCACCACCACCACCCCTTTCCCATCCTCCACCACCACCACCCCTTTCCCATCCTCCACCACCACTACCACCACCACCCCTTTCCCATCTGCCACCACCACCTTTTTCTTATCCTCCACCACCACAACCACCACCTATTTCCCATACTCCACCACTACCACCTCTTTCCCATCCTCCACCACCACTCCGTCCCCATCCACCACCTGTTCCACCTAATGTTTCTGCCTCTTTTCTCTTCAGTGAGAACAGGGATGAACAGTTCCCTCGCTTGTGCGTTCTGGCCTTTTTAAGTCGTCTGGATTCCTCCAGTGACCTGCAGCGCAGCCTGATGGAGGAGCTGGTGCAGCGCCTACTCAGAAAGGTGTGTGAGTGAGTGTCTGCATATGCTTTCTCATTTTATTTGTTTCATTGGGGGCTCAACTATCATCTCTCTCTCTCCCTCTACCCTTTTTCTTTGTGTGTCCGTCTGTCCTGTGTTTGGTAATCATGTCTTTGCAGGACGAGGAGATTTCAAAATCAAAAGTGCGATATTACAGCAACTCTATGAATCACCGTGTCAAGAACAGAGTGTGGCAAACGCTGCTGCTGCTGCTGCCCAGACTCAGACCGGTGAGGAGGAGGAACACGTCTGACCTTTGCTCGCTCCTGTGCTGTTCAGAAGGACTCAGAACTGTTCTGTGCTTACAGGAGTTCGTGGTGCAGTCTGTGCTGGTCCATGTGTGTGAGGCCGGCTTCTGCAGCAATCAGGCGTCCGTCAAGTACCTGATAGAGTGGGCTCTCATCCTGATCCTCCACCAGAACCCCTCGCACATACAGCACCTGTGGGACTGCTTCAGCACGGTGAGCGCCCTCTTCTAATAGGTCAATGCAGACTACACTCAAGTAGGCCTGTGCTGGATGGGTGGGTGGATGGATGGATGGGTGGGTGGATGGGTGGGTGGATGGATGGATGGATGGATGAATGGATGGGTGGGTGGGTGGATGGATGGATGGATAATTGACTTTTTATTGCCACAAGATACATCAGTAACTGTATGTTCAGTGAGCTTATTATCTAAGGTTTTAAAGACCTCAGGCTCCTCTCTGGAGGACGTGGTGTATAGTGGATGATGGTGTGCTGGAAAGAAGAAGAATCTGTGGTAGAGCCCCATTTACCACCAGTTTCAGTGAACAGCTTAACCAACAGACACAATACATGTACCTTGAAGGAGCCACAGCCTGTAAACTGTATGTACATTGTATGTAGTGTCATAAAGAGAGCTTAGTACATAGAACTGTACGTACCATGAACCTCAAACTCTGTTCTTTAAATACAAATCCCACATTTACAAAAGAGTAAGATGATAAAACAGGCAGAGCTGAAAATCCTGAACTGTTACGTAAGAGACTCTTTAATATTTACACCCCCAACATTTACATACAACCACAACACCAACCAAACTGGGTCCAGCGTTCCAGACTGTGAAGGGAACGTGAGCACTTTTTATTCCTTCCCAACAAACCTACATGATTGATGTTTTGTTGACTTTTAAAGGCTAAGCACCACTTATGGACATCCCTGGTGATTTCACATTGTTTTAGATACTGAAAATATATAAACATGACCCAAAATGAAATTTGCTTAAAATAGCCGATTTAAATTGAATTAAAAGAAAACGCGAGCATACACAGCATATATGCTGCTCCACCGGTGATGAAGTGCATGTTTTCTGTGGCTTGACAGGATCAGGAGAAGACCAAGACCAGCATCTGCACGTTCCTCTCCGTCCTGGTCCACCTGCACGTCCTTCTCCCTAAACTGGAGAATAAGGTACGATGGTGCCTGGTTATCACCTGTTTCTCTACCTGCAGCACATCAGTCAGTGATTTACACCTTATTCAGTCACCAGTGAGAAGTTGCAGGTTTGCTTGAAGAACATGGCAGATAACAAGTATATAGTCGCTGTCCCAAGAAGAACATGTATCTCTATTTTTGTTCATTTTTATTTTTCTACATCGTTTAAACACGACAGCCGCCATTTACACTGTGTAAAAGTTTCATGACGAACGGGCCAATAGAAATGCTCCAAAATAGCTTTGAAAAATATTTGGTTCCATTGACTTACATTGAAAGTGCAGACAGTTTTTGGCCTCTCCTGTAAAGTGGCCATTTCCGAGGGTACTTGTTTTTTATTGGACAGCGACGATATTCAGGTATGTGTAAGACTAGTGTGTAGAGAGGTGGTCTTCTTAACGGACGAACCCCTGATTGTGGGACGTGTCTGCCAGTCGCTGTGGCTCCGTAAGCAGCGTTGTGTCTTTTTCAGGTGGCGCAGTGGCGGAAGGCTGTGGAGGTGATCCTGCTGTGGTGTTTCAGTCACAACTTCAGCGTGCGCCTGTACGCGCTGCTGGCTCTGAAACGAGTGTGGGAGATGGAGGGGTTGCAGACCCTGGCCGAAAATGAACAGGGTGGTCCGGCTTCTCTGGGAGGTCTAGCTACTGTGGTCCAGGCCTGCTTACGTCAAGCTGAGACCATGCAGAACACAGGGTGAGCGGAACTTTATAGAGCTCAGAGTGAATAGTGGCTTTAGCAATGTCTAAAGGGGAATTCCAGCTTTATTTTATTTTTATTTTAACTCAATTTGATGAGACGAGTGGTTTCCTCTAAAATAATTTCTTTACAGTGGTGCAACACAAATGTAGGTCACTCTAATTTTTGGAGTTTTGAAATTTTGAAATATTGGTGGAATTCCCCTGTTGATCTTAAGAAGTCAACATGAAATCGTGCCATTACTTTATGACTGACAGTGTGTCTTATAACTTTTAACTTTTAAAGTGATGTGTCTGTATGTCTGTATTTATCTGCTACTGTCCACTTCCAGCAACGCCATGAAGAACTGGACCAAAATTCAGGAGCACTTTTTCTTCAGTGCCTTCCATCCTCTCAGTGATTATAGTGCAGAGGTGAGACCTTCTCACTCTCTTCTCTCACTCTCTGTCTCTGCTCTTTCACCTTCAGTCACATATATATA
Organism: Megaleporinus macrocephalus; assembly: GCA_021613375.1. NCBI lineage: Eukaryota > Metazoa > Chordata > Actinopteri > Characiformes > Anostomidae > Megaleporinus > Megaleporinus macrocephalus. The sequence continues at coordinate 22,326,724 of CM038724.1, forward strand.
TATATATATATATATATATATATATATATATATTGTATCAGCTCCACTGATCATATAGGAGCCGCACAGATTGTAGTTCATCTTATTCTCTGTATACTTTCATACCCTATTCTTCAATGATCAGGACCCCAACTGGACCACCACAGGACCACTACAGAACAGGTATTACTAGGGAGACACTGAAGTGTTTAAACACTCCAGCAGCAGCACTGCTGTGTCTGATCCACTCACACCAGCACAACATACACTAACACACCACCACCATGTCAGTGTCACTGCAGTGCTATCCACCTCCCTAATCATATCTGTTCTGTGGTGGTCCTGTGGGGGTCCTGATCATTGAAGAACAGGGTAATAAAGTATACAGTGAATCAAATGAACTACAGTCTATAAGTGTAGCTCCTATATGCTCAGTGGAGCTGATAACATGGACAGTGAGTGTAGATACAAGGAGGTGGGTTTAATGTTGTGGCTGATCTGTGTGTGTGTGTTGTTTCCTTCTGCTATGGAAATTCTGTATTTATATTAAGACACTAAACATTGTAGTCCATGATTTTAAAAGCCTTCATCCTTTCTTCTCAAGACGATATTCCACTCGTTCCCCAGCCTGTCGGAGCTGGCGGATGACGAGTGGGTCCCAGTGTGGAAGTTTGAGAAGCTGGTGGACTTTCACTCTTCTTTCACCTTGAGGAACCCGAGCAGGGAGCTGAGGGAGCTGCGGCCTGGAGACTGGGTCCAGCAGGACAGAGGTAACACCACTAGATGGCAACAGAGAGCACCTCCAAGAAATGACATGTGGTCAAAGTCAAGACTCACGACCCAGAATCACTGCCCTGGCATCACTGCAGATCATCGCTGTCGTAGAGAAACCTCGCCCCTTTGTTTCTTCAGTGAGTGAGTGAGTGTGTGTGTGTGTGTGTGCCCCCTGTAGGTGAGCTGGAACAGGAGGAGCGCTGGGCAGACGTGCAGAAGAAGATCGCCCCCTGGAGGTTGAGCGTGCAGGAGCAGGAGCCGCAGCTCATGGCTCAGCAGAGAGCGGCGCGTCTGGGCAAACTCACCAACGCGCTACTGGTCGTGGCCTCGCTGATCGACAAGCCCACAAACCTGGGCGGTAAGAGGGTCCGTCTCGCACACGCGCGTCGGCTAGAGCGTCAGATCACAACCTGACCCAAAACCGAACACAGAAGTTAGCCAGGATCTTACTCTAAATTTCCATTCCACCTTAAATAGAGCTGCAGTTACATTCTGGTGATGCTATTTAAGGTGGAACGGAACATTCAGGCCTGAAGCACTTGAGTCAACTACAGTTCACATGTAGAGTAGCCACACAAACCTGGGGAGTGTTTCTTCAGGGACTATATTTTGCCTCACAGCGCCCTGCACGTATCCCTCCACCATGAATGGATTATGAGCCCACAGTAACCTCAAAACGGTCGAAACACGTCGTAATAACAGTTTAATGTACTAGCTTTCTGTGGGGGCACGGGGTGGGGGGGTGGGGGTGGGGGGGTGCTATGCATGATGCTGTGCATTCTGGGTATTGTAGTATGAGAAAAACACAAATGATGCCAAATCACGCACACACAAACATCACATGCGTAGCACGTGTGAGCCTGTGCGACGTGTGTGTCCTCTTTTCCTCTTAACAGATGTGTAACCGCGGTGGGCTGCTGCTGTTGCTAAGCTCTGCCGCGATGTTCCGCCAGTGGAATCGTGGCAACTAGCGCGGAGACACAAGCTCTTATCTGAGCGTCCAGGGCGCTTTGTATGGGTGTAGCGAGACATATCGTAACACTTGCAGCGTCCCCCGTTGTGTCCCTCTCTTTTTTCGTTTTTCCTCCTTTGTCGTTCAGCGAAAACCCATTTCATAGATAAATATTGACTCTTAATGATAAGGCGGGATTGAGGCGGCATATTGTTCCTGCATGCAGCTTTTTTTATTGACACCAAAACACTGCGAGGTTACAGACGCTCGTGTCGGTGACCGTCAATCAATATTTACCCAGCGACGCGCATTTGGAATCGAGTCGAGCCACTCAAGTTCAAACAGCAGCTTAATGAATGCGTGTGTGGAATTATTGAGTTTGTGATGTTGGTAAATCGCCAAGTCACGCTGACTGGCCGCCTTTAACAGTCTTATTGAACCGGAACATGAAAACGGCTACTGACTGTTCAGCGTAGGTCTGCACAGAATCGCTAAATGCTTTATTAGTTAATTGTGTAGACTATACTCAATCTGTAGTCTGTATAATCTGTATGTCTTAGACATTCCTCAAATAATCGCCAAATACAATAACCAAGTTTTTAACAATGATGTAGTATGTTAGGTTTATCATAATCATTACTGCAGTCACACTTTTTAAACCCCACAGACGGATAACAGTTTAGTTAAATATAAACCTGGCAGACTGACTAGACTGAATGACTTACTCATTAACTTACTGACTCACTCACACACTCACACAAGTCACTTACTTACTTATTGACTGACTGACTGGCTCACTCATTGGCTGGCTCACTCATTGACCGACTGACTGGCTCACTCATTAACGGACTTGCTCACTCATTGACCGACTGACTGACTGGCTCACTCATTGACCGACTGACTCACTGGCTCACTCATTGACCGACTGACTCACTGGCTCACTCATTGACCGACTGACTCACTGGCTCACTCATTGACCGACTGACTCACTGGCTCACTCATTGACCGACTGACTCACTGGCTCACTCATTGACCGACTGACTCACTGGCTCACTCATTGACCGACTGACTCACTGGCTCACTCATTGACCGACTGACTCACTGGCTCACTCATTGACCGACTGACTCACTGGCTCACTCATTGACCGACTTACTGGCTGGCTTACTCATTTACTGACTGACTTGCTCACTCATTGACCGACTGACTCACTGGCTCACTCATTGACCGACTGACTGACTGGCTCACTCATAACAGGCTGGCTCACTCATTGACCGACTGACTGGCTCACTCATTGATCGACTTACTGGCTGGCTCACTCATTGATCGACTGACTGACTGGCTCACTCATAACAGGCTGGCTCACTCACTTACCGACTGACTGGCTCACTCATTGACTGACTGACTGACTGGCTGGCTCACTCATTGATCGACTGACTGACTGGCTGGCTCACTCATTGATCGACTGACTGACTGGCTGGCTCACTCATTGATCGACTGACTGACTGGCTGGCTCACTCATTGATCGACTGGCTCACTCATTGGCTGGCTCACCCATCAACCGACTGACTGGCTGGCTCACTCATTGACCAACAGGCTCACTCATTGACTGACTGTCTTATTGACTGACTGACTGACTGACTTATCGACTGCCTAACTTGTTGACTAACTGTGTGTGAGTGAGTGCATGGATCAATCAGTCAGTCACTGTCACTGACTGACTTACTCACTGGCTAACTGACTGTGTCACTCTCTGACTGACCCACTAAATCATTGCCGAGACCACTAACTTCCTGATTGACTGACTAAGTGACACACTGACTGTTATTCATTGACTGACTTGACTGGCTTAGTTATTGACTGACTCACACACTCACCCATGTTTAACAAGTTGAGTAGTCTCCAGAAGGGGGCACTCAAGTTTTTGTTACTATAAGCTGCAAAAAGTAACAAGTCATGTCTCTAATGTTTGTTTGTTTGTGTGTGTGTGTGTGTGTGTGTGTGTTGTAGGTTTGTGTAGGACGTGTGAGATTTTTGGAGCCAGTGCTTTGGTTCTGGACAGCCTGCGTCACGTCAGCGACAAACAGTTCCAGGCCCTGAGTGTCTCTTCTGAGCTGTGGCTGCCGCTGCTGGAGGTTTGTGTGTTTCTGTTTGTCTCCATGTCAGAGTGTGAGACCCACAAGTAGCCCACAAGTTTTATCTGAAGGGGAAATAATGTTTATAGTATTTTAGCACTTTGTAGTTCTACATTTACAGACTGTAGTCCATCTGATTCTCTGTATACTTTTTCAGCTGTGTCTGATCCACACACACCAGCACAGCACACACTGACACACCACCAGTCAGTGTCACTACATGCTGAGAATGATCCACCTCCCTAATAGTACCTGCTGTGTGGTGGTCCTGTGGGGATCCTATTCATTAAAGAACAGGGTATTAAAGTATACAGTGAATCAGATGAATTACAGATTGTAAGTGTAGCTCCTATATGGTCAGTGGAGCTGATAGAATGGATGGGCAGCTCAGTCTGTTTGTTGTTTAATGTATGGTTGCAGGTGAAGCCCACAGAGTTAACAGACTTCCTGCAGCTGAAGAAGACAGAAGGCTACTGCATCGTCGGGGTTGAACAGACAGCCAACAGTCAGAGTTTACAGGACTATAGGTTTCCGGAGAAGACCCTGCTGCTGTTGGGGTAAGATCAGACAGCAAGCCACGAGCCCACCCAAGCTCTGGTGTTTACTACACGTTTGTATTGTGGGTCCTGGAGTAGCGAAAGGGGCAAGTAGGCAGCAGCTGTGGGAGCTGGCACTGTGGCTGAGCGATATCAGGCTAATTGCTGTTACTCTCCCTGGACAGTTTCTTCAACTCTGCATGCTGCTGGAGACGGAGCAGGCTTGTCCCAGCATGCCTGAGCACTTATCAGCAAAACTGCCACACACACAAACCAGTACGCTTGCAATCTTTCACGCTAACGAAGTGACTGCACCTATATATATATATATATATATATATATATATATATATGTGTATATATATATATATATGTATATGTGCACCTTTGCTTTCAATATGGGCCGTGACTCTCTTGTGCAGCAATAGCAATCTGCCACATCAGCTTACAGATGTTTTACCCCGTTTTACCGAATCTAACAGCTCCACCTCTGGAATGTTGATGGGTTTCCTCACGTGAACTGCTCACTTTAGGTCCTTCCACAACATTTCTATAGGATTAACATGAACTTTATTCTTCTTTAACCGTCGTGATAGAGTGACCTTGTGTGCTTGGGGTCGTGGTCTTACTGCATGACCCACATTCTCACAAGATTCAGTTCATGGTCAGATGTCTTGACTACTTCTTTGAGAAGTAGTGGTATAACTGGTAGAATTCAGAATCCATTGGTCCATCAACGATGGTGGAGCATCCTGCAGCAAAACAGGCCCAAACCTGATACTACCACCACCATGTCTCACAGAAAGGGTAAGGTTCTTATGCTTTCTCCAGACATAGCAAGTTTTATTTTGGTCTCCACAAAACATTGCTTCAGTAGTCTTCTGGCTTGTCCAAGTGATCTTCAGCAAACTTCAGACGGGTAGCGGGTAGATGTTTGTATTGGAGAGCAGCGAGTTTCTCCTTTCAACCCTGACATTCACGCCATTTGTTGTTTAGTTGTCTCCTGAACATTAGCATTACCCACTTTGAGAGAGGACTTTTACATGTCTTGTTCTTGGAGTGATCTTTGTTGGTTGATCACTCCTAGGAAGGGTTACAGGGGTCATGAATCTCCTCCTTTTGTACACAGCCTGTTGGACTGTGGGGTCCAAACTCTGTAGAGATGGTTGTGTAACCTTTTCCAGTCTGATGAGCATCAGCAACTCTTTCTTCTGAGGTAATACTGGACCATAAGGGCTGCGGTTTGACCTCTGAAGCCTGAAGTACAGCACTGTTTTAGAGTCTTGTTCAAAAGGGGCTTTCCAGTCAGTAGCCCTGACTACATGAATCTGAGTTTCCTAACATACACAGTGGAGTCACATTATTATGACCTCCATTCCAGCTAATATCCAGACTAACCGCTGCTAGACAGACTGGGAGACTCTAAGGTTCTGGTAGGTGGTCACAGGTATCTGGAGCCATGCTGACTGCAGTGCATCCCACAGCGACAGGAGGGAGCGTGGAGGAGGATCCATAGAGCCCAACACCACCATCCTGGTGGTCTGACAGATGCCTAATTGGGTTTAAGTCTGGGGAATTATGGTTTACGTGATCTGTAATGATGGATTCAGACCACCTTTGCAAAGTAAAGTGGTCATAATAATGTGACTCGACTATGTGTTTACAAGCTGTTTATCCTTAAAGGAGTCCTCTCTGCTCCTCTCTTAGCCTTCAGGTTACATGCTTATCGTTTATTAAATGAAAAAAGTGCCTGAATGGTGTCAAACCCACTTCCTAAGTGCCCGTCAGGCTCGGTCCTCAGCAGCAATATGAATGAAAATAATACAGTTTGGCATGTCGACTGTAATATAGCGTTTATGATGCACTATCAAAGCTCTGCGTTGTAATTATAATGTTCCACAGAGTGTGTGTGTGTGTGTGTGTGTGTGCCCACCTTCATGTTTGCGCTTTGTGATTGGTTTTGTTGCATCGCGGGAAAAAGGCACCTGCTGCTCTTCCCTTGGCAGGCGTCCAGGTCACTGTCCAATTACAGGCTGTTATCTAATTATTTTGACGACCCCGCTGTTCAGAGTAGTCCTGGGCTTTCAGTCCTACTGAGTGTTTAACGGTGTCGCGGCCTCAGGACAGCCCGGCACTCGTCCCTGCCTTAAACTGCTCAGGAGTTATTGTACATTGTGTAGATTCACTGTAAAATAAAGAGAATGATTGAATAACTATTCAATGCCACTAACAATCTCTCTCTTTCTCTCTCTCTCTCTCTCTCTCAGGAACGAGCGAGAGGGGATCCCCGCGAACCTGCTGCAGCTGCTGGACGTGTGTGTGGAGATTCCGCAGCAAGGGGTCACGCGCTCTCTCAACGTGCACGTGAGCGCCGCCCTGCTGGTGTGGGAGTACACAAGGCAGCATCTGGCCGCTTGCAAGGACTCCTAACTGCAGATCCAGTGAAGCCCCCTCGAATCCTTTGCCCCTAATAAGACTCTAAAGTCCAGAAAAGTAACCTTCACTCCTCACTCTATGCGGTCCATCTGCAGCAGTTCAGCTCCGCCCATCCAGGCTGAAGCTATAAGGAGACTGATTTTCTATTCTTTTTTATTAATGAGACATTTTAAAGGGCAGCCCGTTAGAGAAGAGGTGACTAACACATGGTTGCTTTAGGAACAATAGCTTTTAACATGCTTTGAATGCAAGTCAGTGGACTTCTTTTCTTTTGGTCCGGTTATCATGGGCCGTGCACGTGATGTAAAGGGCAGCAGGGATGTTCAAAGAACTGAACAAACAGTGAACATGGAGATACCTGGCACGCCACGTTCAGAGCACTTCTTAGTATTAGTCATAGAAATCCCACTGGTGTATTTGTACACCCTAGTAACTGATGATTACATCAACAGAAGACATTAGCTTTAATAGATGCTTACTGGGCACCGAACTCATATCCACACTGGTTTCCATTCTATCAGCTCCACTGATCATATAGGAGCTCCACTTACAGACTGTAGTTCATCTGATTCTCTGTATACTTTATTACTCTGTTCTTTAATGATCAGGACCCCCACAGGACCACCACAGAGCAGGTACTATTAGGGAGGTGGGTCATTCTCAGCACTGCAGTGACACTGACAGTGCGTGTGTTGTGCTGTTGTTTAAACACTGTGTCCACTCACTGTCCACTCTATTAGACACTCCTATCTTGTTGGTCCCCCTTGTAGATGTAGAGTCAGAGACAGTAGATCATCTGCTGCTGCACAGTTTGTGTTCTCTAGTTCTTCATCAGTGGACACAGGACGCTGCCCACAGGACACTGTTGTCCGGATAGTTTTGGTTGGTGGACGATTCTCAGTCCAGCAGTGACACTGAGGTGTTTAAACACTCCAGCAGCAGCACTGCTGTGTCTGATCCACTCACACCACTGAGAGTGATCCACCTCCTTAATAGTACCTGCTCTGTGGTGGTCCTGTGGGGGGGGGTCTTATTGAAATGTGTTAATTGAGTGCAAAATATAGCACACGGCTGTGTATTGGTCCCTTTCAGTGATGCGTACATGGTTTTCTTGCAGACCTGCACTGGACTCTCACTCTCTCTCTCTCTCGATCCTCAGTCATGGTCACTGTTGTTCGCCCCCAAAATTCTCTGGGGCTCAGAGACTGTGGTCTACCTTTACCTGCTGCAGCCCTGAGGACTGTAATGAGCTGAACTCTGTATTCCAGTGCTGCCGCAGTGGAGTTTGAAGGCGTGTTCATAGGTTTAAATTGGTTTCAGATTCAAATAAACTTTGCTTTTTAATTAAAGACAGTGTTACATCAGAGGGGGTCTTGTGAGTCATTGTTTAAGCCAGCAGATCTGCGCAGCGAAGCTGTGGGAAACTACACTGGTGGGTTCGATAGGAAGTCACAGGGCCGGAGTCAGTATTTGCCCTTCACGCTGCCTCGTTTGAACCGCTCGCTCATTAAGTGTTTGATTTTCCGCTTTGTCAGCTGATGGGGCTTCTGCACAAGCTGCTCTCCGCCCGCCCTGCCTCACAGGTGTGGACGAGGCTGAGAGAGAAAACAGGGGAAGGATCTTACTGACGCACCAGCTGCTGCTGCGGAGCTGCTCTGTTTGGATGAAGAACAGGGTTCTCATGCCTAAATGGCCACCTCGCCTCTAACACTCACTCGGGCAGTTCGGAGGCGGGTCGTTGTGGCCGGTTTTGGGGTCTCGGACTGTTTTGCGTCTCGGAAGAATGGAGCTGCCGGGCAGCAGGTGGCTGGACACCAGCGAACCTCTGCTGAGTGAAATGCGGACGTCGTGGAGAAACTCGACCAGCTCTCGGCTCAGCGGGGCGTCTCGCGGGAAGCTGCTGCTGGAGGTGCTGATGGTGCTCATGTGCGTGGGGGCAGTGACAGGTGCGCTCTGGTCTTACAGCTGTCTGTCGGTGAAAAGGGCGAATCCACCAATTTTTAAAATGATCTGATTCTGTGTGAAAGTGGGGATTGCTCAGAGTGGTGGTGAATGGAACCAGTCCACCTTTAAAAGCTCCCTCAGAGAAAGTTAATAGATAAAATGCTTATAAATACACTGTATGAAGTCTGAGACACAGTTTTATGATATATGCAGCGTGTTGTGAGGTAAAATAATACCTAAAAAAAACTTTTGCTTCCATCATTGGCGTTCCATGTGAACACTTGTGTAGGATGACGAGGTTTTCATAGTAAATAAAAAGTCTATTGTGTTGTAGACATGGAGACACCTGGTTCCCTTCACATACACATTAATATATACTGCCACTCACTAATATGTGTGTGTGTGTGTGTGTTTGTGTATATATATATAAATATATATGATAGAGAGAGAGAGTGTGTGTGTCTATATGTGAGTATTAGGGCTGTCGAAATAACACAATCTTAATTTAACGCACTTTTAAAAAAAATTGAACTGTGTTCACCATTTTAATTATAACATTATTTAATCCTATCTTTATTTTTAATAACATTAACACAGATGAAAAGAAAATGTGATTAATCGTGATTAACTATATGAAATTCTAAGATTAATCTTTATTTAAACATTTTTAATGTTTGACAGCTTTACTATATATATATATATATATATATATATATATATGTGTGTGTGTATAATTATATATAATATAATATTTATTACCTACAGGCTGCAGTGATGACTGTAAATTAATCTAATCTCTTGTTTGTTTATTGATTTTGTTGTACATTAGGAAACATCCTGGTCATCGTTATTGTTGTGGCAACAAAGACGTTTCACCATGTAACGTCAGTGCTCATTATTAATCTGGCCATCAGCGACTTCCTGGTTGGCATCGGAGTCATGCCATTTGTGGCTGTTTCCATCATGAACAACGGCTGGGTGAACTGCAATGTTAGTTACCACCTCCAGTACTTGTACTTCATTCTCATACTGACAAATATATATATATATATATATATATATATATATATATATATATATATATATATATATATATATATATATATATATATATATATATAAAATATAGTGTGTATGTATGTCAGTATATCTAATATTTCTCATGAGGCTGTAAGTTGTTTTATCTTATTTCAAATGTAATTATTCTTAAAATAAGTGAGAATATTTTTTTGGAAGATGGTGCATCAAAGGAATAAGATACTTTGGCTAGATGAAATTTATAGAAATATATATAGAGTTCCTACAACAGCCTCTATACGTTTTAAAACAAGTTTAGTAGTTTAGTGAGAAACTTACTTTAGTGAGTCGACATGTTTGAGTCACTTCTTTATTTCTGCCTCAGGACTTGTGCCTGTACGTGGGTTACACCTCCTCGGTCTACTGCACTGCTTCCGTGCTCACGCTGGCAGCTATCGCTCTGGACCGCTACTACTCCATCGTGGACTGCCTGCGCTACAGCTCGCGCTGTACGGTGTGGCGCACCGGGGCGGCAGTGCTTTGGATCTGGTTGCAGGCCATGCTGACCAGCTCCCCTCCTTTGCTGGGCTGGAGTAACGTGAGCTTTGTGAAACCCATGTACAGCTGTGCCGTCAACTGGGCTAGCAGTCCGAGCTACACGGTCTTCATGGCGGCCCTGTCTTTTCTCCTGCCGGCCACGGTCATCCTCTTTTGCTACGTGAAGATCGTGCGGGTGGCGCGGCACCACGCCAGAAGAATCCACAGCCTGGAGGAGCACCTCCAGCGCAGCCGGGGGCGCCCTGTGCCCACGCCTTCGGAATCTGCCCCGCAGTGTTCATCCGCGGACCTGGAATCGCGGGACCCGTCCAGGCTCGTGTACTACGTGAGCGGGAGGTTTGTTTCTGAAGCCCAGTTCGAGGCTCCTGACCACGACCTGGCAGGAGATCCAGCTCCACAGCTTGCGGGCGAAAGCAGCTCCAAGCCTTGTGGCCGGCGCTTGCACACGTTCCTCACTCATCTCCAGAGCGGCGGCACCCAGCAGGCCGGCCAGCCGCACCACGGCGTCGTGAGGCTCTTCATGGTCATCGCCGCCTTCTTCGTGTGCTGGACGCCGTACATCAGCGTGGCTCTGGTGCAGGCCACCGAGACGGCCCTCTCGCACTCGGTGAGCCAGGTTCCCCCCGCCGCCGTCACCTTCTCCTACTGGCTTGTGCTCTTCAACTCCGACATCAACCCTCTGCTCTACGCTCTTCTCAGCAAGCGCTTCCAGGGGGCGCTGCAGAACCTCAGGCAGAAGATACAAGCCAGGTTAGGTGGCGCAGTCGGGAGGGGAGAGGAGAGAAGAGCCGCCGGAGAAGGTGGACGGAGCACGACGCCCACTAACGTCACAACTGCTAACGGGGAGCGGCGGTCCAGAGACGAGAGCCCCCGTCAGATGGGAACGGACTACTCTTCGGTTTTCTCGGTGAACGCTTCTTTTCCCAGGAGGTTCGAGGAACGAGCAAACGAAGGCCTCCTACCTGGCAGCTTGACCTCTTCGTCCAACTCCTCCTTCTCCACCACCTCCTCCTCCTGTTCCCTTTGGAATAACTGCAGCGAAACCTCGCCCGAACGGTCAGACTGCTTACAGGTTCCCTCCAAGCCACAAGAGCGAGAGAGACTCCCAAGTTCGGCTGCCGCCAAGGAGCGGCAGACCACTTTCTTTTACGGCCAGATTACAGTACGAGTGGAGCACGAGATTTGCTGACCCTGCACTGCAGCTTGTTGTAGCTGGAATGTCCTAATACTTTGGGGTGACTCTTTCTTTACCTGTAGCGTAAAAGAGGGAACTCTACTGCTCAGTCATTCAGAGTGGGTTGGTGTGTAATAGAGACTTTGTTTAGAATGGTTCCCATCATCACCACTATAAAGAATATCCATCAAAACCACCAGTGAGCCTACTTGTGTTTACTTGTGTTAATTGAATGTGAATGGTAAAATAGCTGTCAGTTAAACGTATGGCCTAACCGCAGCTCTTCTGAGGAGACTGCTCGGTGTATAGCCTTGTCACTGTTTCCACACGGAATATTATAGAACACCTCAGAAACTTTCCAGGATCTTTCACGCTAGCTACATGCATTATGAGTGCTGTTGGCTATCTGCCATTGCCTCGAGCCTTCTGTTTGTATTGATCGTTAACCCAGCAATCATGGTTACGTTGTGACAACCTGTTGTTTTGGTGCCTACGGCATTGAAATGTAAGTCCCCAGAACGCTGTGACAACGTTATCTCTTATGGATACGTGCGCTCAGAGACCAAATACACAGCCTATCAGCGTCCACAAACCTTCTCCTCCAGTGTGCAGCAACATCTGCCTGGGAAAGCACAGCGTAATAGGGTGTTCGGCCTGTAACTGTCTCAGAGGATGAGAGAAAACCAGACAAGGCACTATATAGTCAGTAGAGCACATAATCCCAGAACCCCATGTGGATCCCCTTTTGACCGTGTTGTAGAAACAGTGTTAGAAGGTAGCTGGTAAGAGACTGGAGGGCTGAAAAAAAAGAAAAGTCTGAGATCTGCAGAAGGTATAATGCCTTTGGTCGACCAGTACCCATAGAACACACCCAAATTTCACCACCTAGACGAATGCGGCTTAATAAGCCCATAAGCCTGTGATTCCTGTGCCACAGAAGGTGCTAACACATTATCTGGACTCAGTGTCTCCGAGACCTTATAGCTGGTTACATGCTATATAGAGTCTCCACACTTAACTGTTTAACACCAAAGCACTGGGAATGGCACTGTTTAGTGGAGTTCTGTTTTAGCAGTCCATAAAAGAAAGCAGTAGCACTGTGTGCTGTGTTTTGGGGCTAAAGTGTTGATAATAAATGGAACAGTTGCAGGAAATCTTATTTAACCTTTTATAAAGCAAGAAGTTTTCCTCAGTTTGCAGTTTAGTGCCCTTAGGTTTGCGGGAATGGTCGAGTAGTGCTATCAGAGCTGCTCATTCTGTATGATCTGCAGTTGTTTATTAGAACTATTCTTATTTATAGAGATTCAACTAGAATAAAAAATGCACAGATTACACTATAAACATACAGTAATAATGATAAAGCACAAAAATAAGAAATATGCACAAAAATCTTCAATCTACAGCAGAATTTGGTTTAGTGTGAGCGCGTCTAGTTATAGAGCAATTGCTGCTTGTGCTTTGCACACGGAGGGATTTGACCTCCACACTTAACCCATCCATGCAGTAACACTCACACACACATGCATATTTATTATGTGTATATACATATATATGGTATATATTATAATAAGTGTGTGTGTGTGTGTGTGTGTGTGTGTGTGTATAAATATGACATTTGTGTCCATTTCATTGTCTGGTTCATTGCTAATGCAGTGTGTAGACGATTAACATGATGTTCACTTTTAACTCTGAGACAGTTTTAAAGTCACTGGAGTCACTGGCTCCTTTCGTATCTCGAACACGCCTGTTGTTCTGTTCCTGGTCTGCAAGTGTGTTGTTTTGCTAATGTAAGCTACCTTAAGCTGAGCTGAGCTAATGCTGAAGTAGTCTATATTAAATCCAGTGAAGTGTTGGTGCGGTGAATGTTCAGTCTGTGTGAAATACCATGTATATGTTATAAACACTCCGGCAAATTCATCTTCAGCAGTTTATACCCAGTTAAAACGTGTTTATGAACATGTCTTATTCATCAAGTACAGACTGACCTGACCAACACGAGCAGTGACAACAAGAACATTGTCATTTTACAGAATGTCAGTAGAAAAAAACAGAGAACAGAAGAAAAGAAAAAATGATCGAGCGTGTAGTAAGAGAGAAGTTTGGGTTTTTTTTTGTTTGTAGATGTTGATCCTGCTTTGATGTACAGCTTCATTTCTTTCTTAAATAAAAGAAAATGTGCTTTGTTTGGTGAGTTGTCATTTCTGACTATAAATATAATATTTGCTTATTGTTACTAATCTATTTTGAGATCAAAGTCATTCTTTTGTTACTGTTTCATGTTTGCCACCTAAATAAAATTCATCGTCCTATAAAATATCTCTGGCTATGAAAAAAGGGGAACTTTTGTAAAGTCCAGAATAAATGAGAATCATTTTCAGGATTAGAATGACTGGAACAGACCTTTACTGTCATAACTTATTATTTCCAGTGCTTACCTGGGTAGAACGTGTAGATCTTCCACTTGCAACATCAGACACTAGGGGGCGCTCCCAATCAGGCCCAAAATGAATGATCCCTTTGAGCAAAATCATTGTTTATAAACACTAAAGCGTTTTATATGTGCTACTCAACTCCAGATACAGAACTTTATAACAGCACCTTGTACATTCATGCCCTCCGTGACCATCAACTACTCCTCTTAGCCAATGAGCTGATCAGCTCACCAACCAATCAGCACGCAGTAGCTGTAGGCCTACCTACACGTTGGCCCAGATGCTCTCACCACGATTGAGAAAACTAGTACTGAACTACACAGAACTTAAAGTAGACTTGCACAGCTGGTGAATGTGTTTAGTTTGGAAAGCTTTTGTTCTATGTTGGTGGTCCTATGATGGTCCTATCAGCAGATACCCTGCTTTAAATTACTCATAGTACATTAAGACATGCTGAAGATGCTCAGAACATTTACTTACTATGACAAACAGATGTTCATTAAGCTTAGTTTGGTGCTTACGTGCATGGTAATTCAGGAAATTAGCATATTACTGCATCAGTAAATGACTTAAGGTTACCATCAGTGTGAAAACCAGTCCTGTAACAGTAGTTGTTTGTGACGCCGTCTGTATTTTACGAAACTTGTTTTAGCACTTTTTAAATGTGATGAATAGAGCTTTAAAGCCTTTGTTAGTTAGTTGAGAATTAAAGTTTATCTGTAATGAAGTGGTGCATGATACTGCTTGTAGTTCTGAGAAATCTGATTGGATTAAATTCTATTGATAAATGTTTTATGCATGTTTGACTTTAAACACTGCCTAACACATTTAAAAACAAAGTAAGCTGTGGCTTCCCATGAACAATAAACAGATTGTGTCTGAAATCTTTTACACACATTGTACATACTAGATTGGACCCAGTGTGCACTGCCGGACTGGTAGTGTGTAGTATCTACACAACTACAGAGTTTTTATGGTGTTTTCTGGAAGACTGGTTTAGTGAAAACCACTAAATGTTGTGAAATCAGATTGGTTGGGATGTAATTAGTACATTTTGTGTCATACTTAATAAAGTAATTTGCTGTGTGAGATGTTCTCACCATGAATGAGAAAACTAGTACTGAACTAGTCAGAATTTAAAAATAAAGCTAGATGTCTGATGTAAATAGTCATACGTGTTTGTATATTTGGGATGTTTTGTTTAAGCTGATCTTGCAAGATGGTGATTCAGTAATTAAATGCCTAGTTCTATCTTATGGAAGGAGTATTAAATTGAAGTGCCCAGAGCCTCCACCCAAAGTGTCAATTATGTAGCTTCTTGGTTGATCAAGTCTAGTTGGGTTCTCCAAGCTTCTCATAGTAACTCAGGAAATTAGCATATTACTGTGTCAGTCAACAACTCAAAGTTACCATCAGTGTGAGAACCAGTCCTGAAATAGTAGTTGTTCTTGTAAATTCTAGTGTCTTGTAAGTTTGTCTGTTGAAGGTTGATCCAAAGCTTTTTTAGTGTGAAGACACTGTTTGCAGTTCTGTTTACTATAAGCGGGGTTAACAAACAAGCTCAAATTTAACTTTGTTTGCTTTCCATCTGCTGTGTGTGGACTCAAAAAGCATTGCTGATCTTCTATGGTTCAGAAAAACCTTCAGCCTCCATGGAGAATAAAGCCATGTTGACTGTGGGTGAGGCCAGGCAGTAGCTGGTTCTCCATAATTCTTCAATATTGTACAGCTTCATTTCTTTCTTAAATAAAAGAAAACATGCTTTGATTGGGGAGAATTGTAATTTGCTTCTCATTAATAATCCATTTTGAGATCAAAGTGCTTCTTTTTGTATTGTTTCATGTTGAATGGTCACTTTGAGCAAAATCATTGTTTATGAACACTTCAACATTTTTATGTGCTACTCAACTCCAGATACAGAACTTTATAACAGCACCTTGTACATTCAGGACCTCAGTGACTGTCAATTACTCCTCCTAGCCAATGAGCTGATCAGCTCACCAATCAATCAGCGCTCAACAGCTGTAGGCCTACCTACACGTTGACCCAGATGCTCTCACCATGAATGAGAAAACTAGTACTGAACTATTTAGAATTTGTAAGTGGGTTTAAGCAGCCGTTAGTTTTTGGTGTTTTTCTAACTTGATGTCTCATGAGAGGATGCTGCAATAAACAAATACCCTGCTTTGCATTGCTCATGATTCATTATACCATACTGAAGGTGCCCAGAACATCTATAAGCAGATGCAGCTACTTGGTTAATCAAGCTTAGTTTGGTGCTCCAAGCTTCTTATTTATGGTAACTCATGAAATTAGCATATTACTGCATCAGTAAACAATTAAAAGTTACCATCAGGGTGAGAGCCAGTCCTGAAATAGTAGTTGTTTGTGATTCTGAATGTACTCTAAGAATTTTGTTTGTGCAGTGTGTTTTAGTGCTTTGTCAGTATGATGGGAGGTACCAAAGGTGGTCTGTTGAGGATTAGAAAAATTAGATTAGTGTAGATAGCATTAGAGGGAGTCAGAGAGCTATAAGATGCAGTTTAGTGTAGATAACAGTAGAGGGAGTCAGAGAGCTCTAAGATGCAGTTTAGTGTAGATGACAGTAGAGGGAGTCAGAGAGCTCTAAGATGCAGTTTAGTGTAGATAACAGTAGAGGGAGTCAGAGAGCTCTAAGATGCAGTTTAGTGTAGATGACAGTAGAGGGAGTCAGAGAGCTCTAAGATGCAGTTTAGTGTAGATGACAGTAGAGGGAGTCAGAGAGCTCTAACATGCAGTTTAGTGTAGATAACAGTAGGGGGAGTCAGAGAGCTCTAAGATGCAGTTTAGTGTAGATGACAGTAGAGGGAGTCAGAGAGATCTGACATGCAGTTTAGTGTAGATGACAGTAGAGGGAGTCAGAGAGATCTGACATGCAGTTTAGTGTAGATGACAGTAGAGGGAGTCAGAGAGCTCTAACATGCAGTTTAGTGTAGATAACAGTAGGGGGAGTCAGAGAGCTCCAAGATGCAGTTTAGTGTAGATGACAGTAGGGGGAGTCAGAGAGCTCCAATATGCAGTTTAGTGTAGATGACAGTAGAGGGAGTCAGAGAGCTATAAGATAGAGTTTAGTGTAGATGACAGTAGAGGGAATCAGAGAGCTATAAGA
The DNA here is from genome assembly GCA_021613375.1 of Megaleporinus macrocephalus. Taxonomy (NCBI): domain Eukaryota; kingdom Metazoa; phylum Chordata; class Actinopteri; order Characiformes; family Anostomidae; genus Megaleporinus; species Megaleporinus macrocephalus. The sequence continues at coordinate 22,343,807 of CM038724.1, forward strand.
TGCAGTTTAGTGTAGATGACAGTAGAGGGAGTAAGAGAGCTGTAACATGCAGTTTAGTGTAGATAACAGTAGAGGGAGTCAGAGAGCTCTAATATGCAGTTTAGTGTAGATGACAGTAGAGGGAGTCAGAGAGCTCTGACATGCAGTTTAGTGTAGATGACAGTAGAGGGAGTCAGAGAGCTGTAACATGCAGTTTATTGTAGATGACAGTAGAGGGAGTCAGAGAGCTGTAACATGCAGTTTAGTGTAGATGACAGTAGAGGGAGTCAGAGAGCTGTAACATGCAGTTTATTGTAGATGACAGTAGAGGGAGTCAGAGAGCTGTAACATGCAGTTTAGTGTAGATGACAGTAGAGGGAGTCAGAGAGCTGTAACATGAAGTTTAGTGTAGATGACAGTAGAGGGAGTCAGAGAGCTGTAACATGCAGTTTAGTGTAGATGACAGTAGAGGGAGTCAGAGAGCTATAAGATGTAGTTTAGTGTAGATGACAGTAGAGGGAGTCAGAGAGCTGTAACATGCAGTTTAGTGTAGATGACAGTAGAGGGAGTCAGAGAGCTGTAACATTGCAGTTTAGTGTAGATGACAGTAGAGGGAGACAGAGAGCTGTAACATTGCAGTTTAGTGTAGATGACAGTAGAGGGAGTCAGAGAGCTCCAAGATGCAGTTTAGTGTAGATGACAGTAGAGGGAGTCAGAGCGCTCCAAGATGCAGTTTAGTGTAGATGACAGTAGAGGGAGTCAGAGAGCTCCAAGATGCAGTTTAGTGTAGATGACAGTAGAGGGAGTCAGAGAGATCTGACATGCAGTTTAGTGTAGATGACAGTAGAGGGAGTCAGAGAGCTCTGACATGCAGTTTAGTGTAGATGACAGTAGAGGGAGTCAGAGAGATCTGACATGCAGTTTAGTGTAGATAACAGTAGAGGGAGTCAGAGAGATCTGACATGCAGTTTAGTGTAGATGACAGTAGAGGGAGTCAGAGAGATCTGACATGCAGTTTAATGTAGATAACAGTAGAGGGAGTCAGAGAGCTGTAACATTGCAGTTTAGTGTAGATGACAGTAGAGGGAGTCAGAGAGCTGTAACATTGCAGTTTAGTGTAGATGACAGTAGAGGGAGTCAGAGAGCTGTAACATGCAGTTTAGTGTAGATGACAGTAGAGGGAGTCAGAGAGCTGTAACATTGCAGTTTAGTGTAGATGACAGTAGAGGGAGTCAGAGAGCTGTAACATGCAGTTTAGTGTAGATGACAGTAGAGGGAGTCAGAGAGCTGTAACATGCAGTTTAGTGTAGATGACAATAGAGGGAGTCAGAGAGCTGTAACATGCAGTTTAGTGTAGATGACAGTAGAGGGAGTCAGAGAGCTGTAACATTGCAGTTTAGTGTAGATGACAGTAGAGGGAGTCAGAGAGCTCCAAGATGCAGTTTAGTATAGATGACAGTAGAGGGAGTCAGAGAGCTCTGACATGCAGTTTAGTGTAGATAACAGTAGAGGGAGTCAGAGAGATCTGACATGCAGTTTAGTGTAGATGACAGTAGAGGGAGTCAGAGAGCTGTAACGTGCAGTTTAGTGTAGATGACAGTAGAGGGAGTCAGAGAGCTGTAACATGCAGTTTAGTGTAGATGACAGTAGAGGGAGTCAGAGAGCTCTAACATGCAGTTTAGTGTAGATGACAGTAGAGGGAGTCAGAGAGATCTGACATGCAGTTTAGTGTAGATGACAGTAGAGGGAGTCAGAGAGATCTGACATGCAGTTTAGTGTAGATGACAGTAGAGGGAGTCAGAGAGCTCTAAGATGCAGTTTAGTGTAGATGACAGTAGAGGGAGTCAGAGAGCTCTAAGATGCAGTTTAGTGTAGATGACAGTAGAGGGAGTCAGAGAGCTCTGACATGCAGTTTAGTGTAGATGACAGTAGAGGGAGTCAGAGAGCTGACATGCAGTTTAGTGTAGATGACAGTAGAGGGAGTCAGAGAGCTGTAACATGCAGTTTAGTGTAGATGACAGTAGAGGGAGTCAGAGAGCTCTAAGATGCAGTTTAGTGTAGATGACAGTAGAGGGAGTCAGAGAGCTCTAACATGCAGTTTAGTGTAGATGACAGTAGAGGGAGTCAGAGAGCTGACATGCAGTTTAGTGTAGATGACAGTAGAGGGAGTCAGAGAGCTGTAACATGCAGTTTAGTGTAGATGACAGTAGAGGGAGTCAGAGAGCTGTAACATGCAGTTTAGTGTAGATGACAGTAGAGGGAGTCAGAGAGCTGTAACATTGCAGTTTAGTGTAGATGACAGTAGAGGGAGTCAGAGAGCTTACAGTGCAGTTTAGTGTAGATGACAGTAGAGGGAGTCAGAGAGCTCTGACATGCAGTTTAGTGTAGATGACAGTAGAGGGAGTCAGAGGGCTCTGACATGCAGTTTAGTGTAGATGACAGTAGAGGGAGTCAGAGAGCTCTGACATGCAGTTTAGTGTAGATGACAGTAGAGGGAGTCAGAGAGCTGTAACATGCAGTTTAGTGTAGATGACAGTAGAGGGAGTCAGAGAGATCTGACATGCAGTTTAGTGTAGATGACAGTAGAGGGAGTCAGAGAGCTGTAACATGCAGTTTAGTGTAGATGACAGTAGAGGGAGTCAGAGAGCTGTAACATGCAGTTTAGTGTAGATGACAGTAGAGGGAGTCAGAGAGCTGTAACATGCAGTTTAGTGTAGATGACAGTAGAGGGAGTCAGAGAGCTGTAACATTGCAGTTTAGTGTAGATGACAGTAGAGGGAGTCAGAGAGCTGTAACATTGCAGTTTAGTGTAGATGACAGTAGAGGGAGTCAGAGAGCTGTAACATTGCAGTTTAGTGTAGATGACAGTAGAGGGAGTCAGAGAGCTGTAACATGCAGTTTAGTGTAGATGACAGTAGAGGGAGTCAGAGAGCTGTAACATGCAGTTTAGTGTAGATGACAGTAGAGGGAGTCAGAGAGCTCTGACATGCAGTTTAGTGTAGATGACAGTAGAGGGAGTCAGAGAGCTGTAACATGCAGTTTAGTGTAGATGACAGTAGAGGGAGTCAGAGAGCTGTAACATTGCAGTTTAGTGTAGATGACAGTAGAGGGAGTCAGAGAGCTCCAAGATGCAGTTTAGTGTAGATGACAGTAGAGGGAGTCAGAGAGCTCCAAGATGCAGTTTAGTGTAGATGACAGTAGAGGGAGTCAGAGAGCTCCAAGATGCAGTTTAGTGTAGATGACAGTAGAGGGAGTCAGAGAGCTTTGACATGCAGTTTAGTGTAGATAACAGTAGAGGGAGTCAGAGAGCTCTGACATGCAGTTTAGTGTAGATAACAGTAGAGGGAGTCAGAGAGCTGTAACATGCAGTTTAGTGTAGATGACAGTAGAGGGAGTCAGAGAGCTCTGACATGCAGTTTAGTGTAGATAACAGTAGAGGGAGTCAGAGAGCTCTGACATGCAGTTTAGTGTAGATAACAGTAGAGGGAGTCAGAGAGCTGTAACATGCAGTTTAGTGTAGATGACAGTAGAGGGAGTCAGAGAGATCTGACATGCAGTTTAGTGTAGATGACAGTAGAGGGAGTCAGAGAGCTGTAACGTGCAGTTTAGTGTAGATGACAGTAGAGGGAGTCAGAGAGCTGTAACATGCAGTTTAGTGTAGATGACAGTAGAGGGAGTCAGAGTACTCTAACATGCAGTTTAGTGTAGATGACAGTAGAGGGAGTCAGAGAGCTGTAACATGCAGTTTAGTGTAGATGACAGTAGAGGGACTCAGAGAGATCTGACATGCAGTTTAGTGTAGATGACAGTAGAGGGAGTCAGAGAGCTGTAACATGCAGTTTAGTGTAGATGACAGTAGAGGGAGTCAGAGAGCTGTAACATGCAGTTTAGTGTAGATAACAGTAGAGGGAGTCAGAGAGCTCTGACATGAAATTTAGTGAAGATGACAATAGAGGGAGTCAGAGAGCTGTAACATGCAGTTTATTGTAGATGACAGTAGAGGGAGTCAGAGAGCTCTAAGATGCAGTTTAGTGTAGATGACAGTAGAGGGAGTCAGAGAGCTGTAACATGCAGTTTAGTGTAGATGACAGTAGAGGGAGTCAGAGAGCTGTAACATTGCAGTTTAGTGTAGATGACAGTAGAGGGAGTCAGAGAGCTCCAAGATGCAGTTTAGTGTAGATGACAGTAGAGGGAGTCAGAGAGCTCTGACATGCAGTTTAGTGTAGATGACAGTAGAGGGAGTCAGAGAGATCTGACATTGCAGTTTAGTGTAGATGACAGTAGAGGGAGTCAGAGAGCTCTGACATGCAGTTTATTGAAGATGACAGTAGAGGGAGTCAGAGAGCTCTAACATTGCAGTTTAGTGTAGATGACAGTAGAGGGAGTCAGAGAGCTCTAACACTGCAGTTTAGTGTAGATGACAGTAGAGGGAGTCAGAGAGCTCTGACATGCAGTTTATTGAAGATGACAGTAGAGGGAGTCAGAGAGCTGTAACATGCAGTTTAGTGTAGATGACAGTAGAGGGAGTCAGAGAGCTCTGACATGCAGTTTAATGTAGATAACAGTAGAGGGAGTCAGAGAGCTCTGACATGCAGTTTAATGTAGATAACAGTAGAGGGAGTCAGAGAGCTCTAACATTGCAGTTTAGTGTAGATGACAGTAGAGGGAGTCAGAGAGCTCTGACATGCAGTTTAGTGTAGATGACAGTAGAGGGAGTCAGAGAGCTCTGACATGCAGTTTAGTGTAGATAACAGTAGAGGGAGTCAGAGAGCTCTGACATGCAGTTTAATGTAGATAACAGTAGAGGGAGTCAGAGAGCTCTAACATTGCAGTTTAGTGTAGATGACAGTAGAGGGAGTCAGAGAGCTCTGACATGCAGTTTATTGAAGGTGACAGTAGAGGGAGTCAGAGAGATCTGACATGCAGTTTAGTGTAGATGACAGTAGAGGGAGTCAGAGAGCTGTAACATGCAGTTTAGTGTAGATGACAGTAGAGGGAGTCAGAGAGATCTGACATGCAGTTTAGTGTAGATGACAGTAGAGGGAGTCAGAGAGCTCTGACATGCAGTTTAGTGTAGATGACAGTAGAGGGAGTCAGAGAGATCTGACATGCAGTTTAGTGTAGATGACAGTAGAGGGAGTCAGAGAGCTCTAACATTGCAGTTTAGTGTAGATGACAGTAGAGGGAGTCAGAGAGCTGTAACATTGCAGTTTAGTGTAGATGACAGTAGAGGGAGTCAGAGAGCTGTAACATGCAGTTTAGTGTAGATGACAGTAGAGGGAGGCAGAGAGCTGTAACCACCATGAGTGAGAAAACTAGTATTGAACTACTTAGAACATGAAAGTAGAGATAAACACTGAGAAATGTAATATATATATTTAAATAACCAGTAATAACTAGACGGCTTTTTTTAGTTTGCGTTTGAAATGTTAAACACAATATTCAGTGGGCTCTTGGAGCTCCACAGACTAGACTGATGCTTTCCTCCAGATGTGTTATGACAGGATATGACAGATATAGTGTTTTACTGTGGTAGTGGAATTAAGAACAAGGCCGTGTTTTCTCACAGTATCGCTCTGTAGGCGTTGCTGGATGTGCAGCTGCAGACAGAAAGATCAGAAAAGTGCCCAAAATAAGCACCCAAAAGTGTCAAACGATTGCAGCTACTTGATCTAGACTTGAAGTCTAGTTTGGTGCTCCAAGCTTCTCATTCATGGTAATTCATATTAATTAGCATATTACTGTCTCAAACGACTAAAAGTTACCATCAGTGTGAGAACTAGTCCTGAAATAATAGTTGTTCTGGTAACTCACTACTTCTTATAAAGCTTGTCTTGTGGGGTTTAACTTATTGCTCTTTCTGCAGTTTGGTTGTCAGTGTAAACAGAAGGAAGTTGAAGTGAAAGACTGGAATATTATATGAGTACAGTTTCAGTGTCTGTCAGAGTGATTTCGCATTTTTCCAGAACACTCCCAGGTCATGTAATAGTTTCTGGGTCCTGAAATAACTACACATTAATCTTGGTTTGTTTACTGGACAGTCCACAACCAAACCGATGGTTCATATGGTATCCACATAGAGTGCTAATATGTTGTTGGTTGGTTGCTATGCTATGCACGTGGTTGATAAGGTGTTGCTGGGCCGTTGCTAATGTTGTACCAGGTGGTTGCTATTGTGTTTCTTGGTGGTTCATATAACACTACAAATGATTGTTAGGATGGTTACCATAATGTCTAAGAAGGCCACCAGCAGATGGCGCAGTTCTACACGGTTCCTCTTCATCACCGGCAGCAGGTGTAGTTTATCACTAATTAAAGACTGTTAGACGGGAGAGACGCTCAAACCGTAAGAACTCCTTCGACTGTGGAGCTCTGAGTGTTGATTAGTTTTAGTTTGGAGGACTGAACTCCTCTACTCTTCAACTGCAACACCAACACGAGACTCAGCCTATATTAATGGTGTGGATTTAGCAGATCTCCAGCAGTCCTTAACTATCATTCCAGGTGAGAAGAAACTCACTATAATCACTATTACAGCACAAAGAGCACCAGAATAAAGACTAGAACCATATAACACTGATATTTATACACTTATCACTTTATAAACCTTTACAAAGATGATGTTAGTTATCTAGGAAGCTAATGCTAACAGTATTAGCATGTGTGCTAGCAGCTAGAGAGTGTTTATGTTAATATTTCTCACATTAATATGTAACAGAGTAACAGTTCAGCTCTGCTGAGGTTTGTAGACGGAGCTCTGGGTGGATCTGGTTTTGCTGAAGATTCACTGTTTCTGTTTTGGTCTCGTATGTTTACATTTTCTCACTGTTTACTAAAATAACAGCATCAGTTCATAATAAAGTCTGATCAGTCGACCTGACTCTGGAGTCATCTTTCCTCTGGAGTCACTCTCCTTCTAACGCCTCAGATCATTACATTGTCTGATTGGCTCATTTCTAATGTAGCATGTAGTTTATATTAAAATTGGATGCAGTTTTAAACACATTAAGAAAAGTGTTGAACTATTAGAAATATTGTGCATGTACAACTTTGGCCTCCATATTTACATGCAGACATGAAGCCACAACCTGATCAGATTTTATTTTGGCATGTGTTCTTCTCAAACTCCCAATACATCTTCAGTGGGCTCTTGGAGCTCCAAAGACTAGACTGATGCTTTCCTCCAGTTGTGTTATGACAGGATATGTCAGATATAGTGGTTTACTGTGGTAGTGGAATTAAGAACAAGGCCGTGCTTTCTCACAGTGTCTCTCTGTAGGCGTTGCTGGATGTGCAGCTACAGACAGAAAGATCAGAAGAGTTTAGAGACACATGCAGGACATCAGAATAAGGTACAAACAAATCTTAATCTCTCTCACAGATGTAACTGTATTATGACCAGTGGGGCATAAAGGACCACATCAGCTTCATCAGATCACACTCACAGTAAATATCACACTAATCAAAAAATTTTTATCACCATGCAAGCTTTGTCTTTGATGTATGTAATGTTTGAGAGATGTCAGAGAGGAGTAGATTTTTCATTTGGAACACATTTGCCTTCAGCAGTAGTGTGTGCTCTGGTGTAGACTTATAGTGTAGGATCACTGATTGTACCATTGATTCTATTCTTAAGTGCATTAGATGGGAGAAGGGAGCAGCCTGAGTGTACATGATGTTCAAACCTAGCTGTGGTTAGATTAGATGGAGAAGGGAGCAGCCTGGTTGAGTATACAGTGAGTGTACATGATGTTCAAACCTAGCTGTGGTTAGATTAGTTGGGGAGGGGAGCAACCTGCATGAGCAGAGCAGGAGTACATAGTTATTAAAATAAGCTTTGCTTAGATTAGATAGACAGAAGCCTGGTTGAGTATACAGTGAGTGTAGATGGTTATTAAATCTAGCTGTGGTTAGTTCAAAAGGGGGGAGAGGACCAGTCTGGTTGAGTACAGTGAGAGTAGATGTTTATTGAGCACAACTGTGATTAGATCAGATAGAGAAGAGGAGCAGCCTGGTTAAGTATACACTGAGAGAAGATGGTGTTTAAATCTAGCTATGGTTAGAATAGATGGAGAGATGAGAACAGCCTGGTTAAGTATACACTGAGAGAAGATGGTGTTTAAATCTAGCTATGGTTAGAATAGATGGAGAGAGGAGAGAAGCCTGGTATTAACCTAGCTTTCATGGTTGAGCATGGTAGAGTATACAGTGAGAGTGGATGGTGTTAAATGTGTTTAAATGATGCTTAGATTAGATGGAGATGGGAGCAATATGGTAGAGTATAGAGCAAGGGCACATAGTTATTTAATATAGCTGTGGTTAGATAAGATGGGGAGAGGAGCAGTCTGGTTGAGTATTTAGTGATGAGATGGTGTTCAAACCTAACTGTGTTCAGATCAGATAGAGAAGATGAGCAGTTTGATTGAGTATACAGTGAGAGTAGATGGTTATTAAACCTAGCTGTGGTTAGATTAAATGTGGGAAAGGAGCAGTCTGGTTGAGTATACAGTGAGAGTAGATGGTGTTTATATCTAGCTGTGGTTAGATTAGATGGAGGAGAGGAGCAGCTGGTTGAGTATACAGTGAGAGTAGATGGTGTTTATATCTAGCTGTGGTTAGATTAGATGGAGGAGAGGAGCAGCTGGTTGAGTATACAGTGAGAGTAGATGGTGTTTATATCTAGCTGTGGTTAGATTAGATGGAGGAGAGGAGCAGCTGGTTGAGTATACAGTGAGAGTAGATGGTGTTTATATGTAGCTGTGGTTAGATTAAATGTGGGAGAGGAGCAGTCTGGTTGAGTATACAGTGGGAGTAGATGGTGTTTATATCTAGCTGTGGTTAGATTAGATGGAGGAGAGGAGCAGTCTGGTTGAGTATACAGTGAGAGTAGATGGTGTTTATATCTAGCTGTGGTTAGATTAGATGGAGGAGAGGAGCAGTCTGGTTGAGTATACAGTGAGAGTAGATGGTGTTTATATCTAGCTGTGGTTAGATTAGATGGAGGAGAGGAGCAGCTGGTTGAGTATACAGTGAGAGTAGATGGTGTTTATATCTAGCTGTGGTTAGATTAGATGGAGGAGAGGAGCAGTCTGGTTGAGTATACAGTGAGAGTAGATGGTGTTTATATCTAGCTGTGGTTAGATTAGATGGAGGAGAGGAGCAGCTGGTTGAGTATACAGTGAGAGTAGATGGTGTTTATATCTAGCTGTGGTTAGATTAGATGTGGGAGAGGAGCAGCTGGTTGAGTATACAGTGAGAGTAGTTGATTACTAATCAAGCTGTGGTTAGATTAGATAGGGAGAGAAGAAGTTTGGTTGAGTATACCATTAGAATAGATTATGCTGTTTAATCCTAGCTGTGGTTAGATTAGATGGTAAGGGGAGCAACCTGGTTGAGTAGAGTGAGAGTAGGTAGTTATTTAACCTAGCTGTGGTTTGTTTAGATGGGGAGAGAAGCAACCAAATAGAGTAGATAGTGAGAGAAGATGGTTATTGAACCTAGCTATGCCCTTACAATAAGCCCCAACAGCGATCCTGAATGCATTTATACAGACCATGTCTGTGTTTGCAAGTTATCTTTTTCCTTCTCGCTTTTACTCTTTTTTCACTGATCTTCATCACCTGTGGTCCAGCTTCAAGAAGAACTTTGATGCCAGATGCCTAGTAATGATTTGCATTCACTCTGCAATCACCTGGAAGGTTTTGCGTAAAGGGGTAATTTAATATTATTACCATAAATCCCCATGCAAAGCAAACAAAAACAATTAAAACAAACATTAACTTATTTACTTAACATAAATAGATAGATAGATATATACATAGATAGATACTTTATTAATCCCAGAGGGAAATTCAAGGCATCCAGTAGCTGTTTCACAAGTGCACACGGCAAAACAGGACAGTCATGACAAAAAATATATAATAAAATAAAATATAATAGGTGTAGTATAATAATAACAGTATAGTAATTTATATATAGTTAACAGTATAGTATATATAACATACAGTTATACAGATACATCTGCAAAATAAATATATAATACGATACAGTCTGATAACTGGTCCAGAGGTCCGGAGTATAACAGTGTCTGATGGCTGATATAGGGGTCTGTAGTATAGCAGTGTCTTGCTGATATAGGGGTCTGGAGTATAGCAGTGTCTGATGGCTGATATAGGGGTCTGTAGTATAGCAGTGTCTTGCTGATATAGGGGTCTGTAGTATAGCAGTGTCTGATGGCTGATATAGGGGTCTGTAGTATACCAGTGTCTGGTTACTTATATAGAGGTATGTAGTATAACAGTGACTGATGGCTGATATAGGGGTCCGGAGTATAGCAGTGTCTGATGGCTGATATAGGGGTCTGTAGTATACCAGTGTCTGGTTACTTATATAGAGGTATGTAGTATAACAGTGACTGATGGCTGATATAGGGGTCCGGAGTATAGCAGTAGTATAGCAGTGTCTTGCTGATATAGGGGTCCAGAGTATAGCAGTGTCTGATGGCTGATATAGGGGTCTGTAGTATAGCAGTGTCTTGCTGATATAGGGGTCTGGAGTATAGCAGTGTCTGATGGCTGATATAGGGGTCTGTAGTATACCAGTGTCTGGTTACTTATATAGAGGTATGTAGTATAACAGTGTCTGATGGCTGATATTGGGGTCCGGAGTATAGCAGTGTCTGATGGCTGATATAGGGGTCTGTAGTATAGCAGTGTCTGATGGCTGATATAGGGGTCCGGAGTATAGCAGTGACTGATGGCTGATATAGGGGTCCGGAGTAAGGCTGGGCGATATAGGAAAAAAATCTTATCATGATAATTTTTTTTTTTTCATATCAGTCGATAGCGATATATATCATGATATAAAACAAATCACTATTTCCTTTTCACTTTAAGTGAGAAATGAAGATATCAAAATGTATTTTTTTCTTAGTTTTTTATCCTCTGATTTATTTTCATACAAATAGACAAATGTCCTATAGCACATCAAACAACTGTATTAAACACACACATGCACATATATATATATATATATATATATATATATATATATATATATATATATGTAGGGCAGTATTAGTATAAACAGTATTCACACACAGATACTGTGTTAAGCACTGTGTAAAGCAGGCTGTTGCTGGCCCTTTAACTTCGGGTTGAGGAGAGGAATCTGTTTATGTTCACTCATAGCGGTGAGTCGACTCTCTGTCTGCTCAAATAGGGAGTTGGTTTAGTGATTCTGTTTTCGGTAGAAAATAAAGTTTCCCTCCTAGAGATTTTTGGTTATAAAGTCCACTTTGCCTCTGCGTTCTCACTCGACTTCCTATAATATGCATATTTATGTTTATCGATTACGAAATTACGTCGATTAGCATAACATGCGTTGATGCGTTGCAAAGGTGGCCGTGTCTACTGAAAGCATGGATTTATCCGGAGCGCAAGCTGCAGCTACAAACAATCGCTCACCTGCATCTAAAGTTGTGGGAGTATTTTACACAGAAACACAACTATGTGGTGCTCTGTCAGCTCTGCACAACACAACAGTACAGCTGCTACACACCAGCACTTGAAGCTCAAACACCCCGTAGCGCTTTATTAACACAGCAGCAGGACAGCACCTGTTTACTAGTTGTTCTTATCTTAGCAGATTATTTTAAGATTATTAACACGTGTAACATGTTACTTTTAGTAGTAATTAACGTTTTCTGTCGTAATTTTTCTTATTTCGTTCTGGCTGCTCGACTGTGACGCCTGCAGTAACTTATTACTAGCGCGTGGGTTAAGCTGCCGCTACGCCTACACTCTGGGCTGTGTGCTTCAACCAAACATGAGGTAGCTGAAACTCTAGTTCAGCCACCTGATAGGTTTGGAGCGGCGCTATTCTCATTCTCATTGGCTGTTCGTGTTGTCTCTCGAAACATGGACGGAACTTAATTCTATCGACTACGTCTTATAGTTTTATCGAGGAAACGTTATTTCGCGATAATTATCGTTATCGTTTTATCGCCCAGCCCTAGTCCGGAGTATAGCAGTGTCTGATAGCTTATATAGGGGTCCGGAGTATAGCAGTGTCTTATAGCTTATATAGGGGTCCGGAGTATAGCAGTGTCTTATAGCTTATATAGGGGTCCGGAGTGTAGCAGTGTCCGATGGCTGATATAGGGGTCCGGAGTGTAGCAGTGTCCGATGGCTGATATAGGGGTCCGTAGTGTAGCAGTGTCCGATGGCTGATATAGGGGTCCGTAGTGTAGCAGTGCCCGATGGCTGATATAGGGGTCCGTAGTATAGCAGTGCCCGATGGCTGATATAGGGGTCCGTAGTGTAGCAGTGCCCGATGGCTGATATAGGGGTCCGTAGTGTAGCAGTGTCCGATGGCTGATATAGGGGTCCGTAGTGTAGCAGTGCCCGATGGCTGATATAGGGGTATGTAGTATAACAGTGTCCGATGGCTGATTATAAGGGTCTTTAGTATAGCAGCGTCTGATGGCTGATATAGAGGTATGTAGTATAACAGTGTCTGATGGCTGATGTAGGGGTATGTGGTATAGCAGCGTCCGATGGATGATGTAGGGGTATGTGGTATAGCAGCGTCCGATGGCTGATGTAGGGGTATGTGGTATAGCAGCGTCCGATGGCTGATGTAGGGGTATGTGGTATAGCAGCGTCCGATGGCTGATGTAATGGTATGTGGTATAGCAGCGTCCGATGGCTGATTATAGGGGTCTTTAGTATAGCAGCGTCTGATGGCTGATATAAGGGGTATGTAGTATAGCAGTGTCTGATAATTGATATAGGGTTCTGTAGTATAACAGTGTCTGATGGCTGATGTAGGGGTATGTAGTATAGCAGCGTCTGGTAAACCATGTAGAGGTCTGTCGTATAGCAGCGTCCGATGGCTGATGTAGGGGTCTGTGGTATAGCAGCGTCCGATGGCTGATATAAGGGGTATGTAGTATAGCAGTGTCTGGTAACCGATGTAGAGGACTGTCGTATAGCAGCGTCCGATGGCTGATGTAGGGGTCTGTCGTATAGCAGCGTCCGGTAACTGATGTAGGGGTCTGTCGCATAGCAGCGTCCGATGGCTGATGTAGGGGTATGTAGTATAACAGCGTCCGATGGCTGATTATAGGGGTCTTTAGTATAGCAGCGTCCGATGGCTGATGTAATGGTATGTGGTATAGCAGCGTCCGATGACTGATTATAGGGGTCTTTAGTATAGCAGCGTCCGATGGCTGATATAAGGGGTATGTAGTATAGCAGCGTCTGATAATTGATATAGGGTTCTGTAGTATAACAGTGTCTGATGGCTGATGTAGGGGTCTGTCTTAAAGCAGCGTCCGGCAACTGATGTAGAGGTCTGTCATATAGCAGCGTCCGATGGCTGATATAGGGGATCCGGAGTATAGCAGCGTCTGATAATTGATATAGGGTTCTGTAGTATAACAGTGTCTGATGGCTGATATAGGGGGTCCAGAGTATGACAGTGTTACAGGATTATTTTTTACTGTTGAGTTAAACAGTCTGATGGCCTGAGGGACAAAAGGCTTTCTGAGTCTACGCAGAGAAGAGGGCGCTGGCTACCACAGACTGGTAGAACATTCTCAGGAGTTTAGTGCAGACCCTGAAGGACCCAAGCTGGAAGTAGAAGCCTGCTCTGTCCTTTCCTGTGGAGGGAGTCAGTATTCACTGACCAGTACAGCCTGTCGTCCAGATGTATACCCAGAAATGTGTAGGTCCTGACCACCTCCACATTGACCCCCTCAATAGAGACCGGCTGCAGAGAAACCGTGGGTTTCTACAACCTCTCGACAACTGTGTGAGAAGAATCTCTCCATGTTTGGTTTTACACCAGCTTCACAGTCGCGCGTTATTTACTGCGGACAAAAATACAAAAACAAGAAAATGTCAGTTTTTAATGCTCTATAGATTCTGAAGAACATGTTCCATGCAAGAGCACACATATCACTGAAAAGTTGTTCATTAGTCTGGCTTTGGATCAGTGTGGATCCATATATGGACATGGATAGAGAGAGAACCGCCTTAAAACGTAGCTACAACAAGTACCTGCTAGGTAGTGACAGAGCAAAGTCTTTCCACTGCCACATTATATACCTTAACAGAGGGTAATGTAGAGCATTAGGACACACAACAGTTTACAATAATGACAAATAATGACAACCAGATTGTGTAGAGATATTAAATAAACTGTTGATAATTACTGTTTAAATCCAAAAGCAAAGATACAAATAAATCAATTAAAATGGAAACAAAGACTTAACCATAGTTAGTTAATTATCAAATTACGTAAACGAATGTTCATCACCACAGGCCAGTTTCCTGGATGACCATCAGGTTAACCGATTAGGCTCTAAGCAACATGTGAAACAGCCAATAGCAACCCTAGAAAGAGCTGATTTTTAAGAAGTGTGGATGGAGTTTTATTTATTTATTTGCTGTTACGTTTAATTGGCTGGTCAAATTGTGTTTCTACTGCAGTGAATGAAATATAATGTTATAACTTTGCTTATATTTTAGAGTCATTCCGTTACATTCTATGGGCGCACAAAATGACCCGTACCTTTCTGTGGTCTTTCCTGTAGAAGCGCTTTTATATGCTATACAAGCTGCATTTGTCTTTCAGTTTATATTAAACTGTATGAAGTCACTTTTCTCTCTGTCCACCAAATGTTTCACTCGGCACAGTGCAGTCGGACAAGCACCGGACAGAGACCCGTGATCGGTCACTCCAGAGAACACGTCTCCACTGCTCCACAGTCCAGTGCATCCAGTGCTTTGCGTTGAGCTTCATGATGTAAGGCTTGGATGCAGCTCCTGGGCCATGAAAACCCATTCCCTAAAGCTCTCTACACTCCTCTTGAGCTGATCTGAAGGCCACATGAAGTTTTCAGGTCTGTAGTGATTGATTCTGCAGAAAGTTGGCAACCTCTGCGCACTATGCTCCTCAGCATGAGTTGCTATCGTTCTGAATCGCTTCCACGTTGTTAAAACACCACTAACAGTCGAATGTGGAACATTTAGTAGAGAAGAAATTTCATGACTGGACTTGGTGCACAGATGGCGTCCTATCACGGTACCATGCTGGAGTTCACTGAGCTCCTGAGAGCGACTCATTCTTTCACTAACGTGTGTAGAAGCAGTCTAGAAACGACGATGGAGGACAAAAAAGGTATAAAGTATAAATAAGTGTACAAATTAATAATTAAATATGTAAATGAATAAGTAAATAAATGCACAAATAAATAATTAAATAAATGTATTTATTTATTTCCATATTTCTACATTGGTTAACGGGCTCCGTCGTTCCGGCTCTGCTACTACTGCCCTGGCCTTCAGCAGCTGCGCTCTGGAGCACTGATAGCTGTACAGCTACTGAAAAGCTATAAGTTGTTGATGCTCATTCATTTAGATCAGCGCTGTGTTACTTATGGAAGTGTTTTAAGAACCATTGCAAACGATTTAAGATCATTAGCGAATGGCTTTGAGAGCCATGCACCAAATGACTGCCTCTATGACTGACCCTTCCTTTCCAAACCAAACTAGAGGCAGTCAACAACTTATAGCTTTGCAGTAGCTGTACAGCTATCAGTGCTCCAGAGCGCAGCCGCTGAAGGCCAAGGCAGTTGTAGCAGAGCCGGAACGACGGAGCTCGTTAACCAATCCTGCTTTAGAGTGAGGATAGGAATATATGTGGAAATAAAGAAACAAATGTAGAAATAAATAAATGTAAAAAATAAATACAGAAAAAAATGTAGAAATATGGAAATAAATTTGTTTATTTATTTATTTTTTATACATTTATATATTTATGTATTTAATTATTTATTTATTTATACTTATGTCATTTTTTGTCCTCCATACATGACTAGGTACTGGTTTTATAAACCTGTGGCCTGGACGTGATTGAAACGCCTGAATTTAATTATTTGGATGGGTGGGTGAATACTTTTGGCTGTATATATATATATATATATATATATATATATATTTAAAATACTAATACTAATAAATAATTATACATAGATATTATTATAAATTATTAAAAAAAAATATATATATATTTAAAATACTAATACTAATAAATAATTATACATAGATATTATTATAAATAATAAATATATATATATATATTATTTTAAATTGTGGTGAATCCCAGTTTGGTCCCCAGGGCCCCCATGGTCCACATTTTTTCTTCATCCTTATGTGCTCTTGGGTTTGATGTACAGATTAAAATGCTGGGCTTATTGAGGAGGATGTGTCGCCCTCTGGTGGTCGCGACTGGTCTATATTTTTTACATTTCAGCAAATACGTTCTTGCTGCTTGATGACGTCCATTCCACGTGCCGACTTTTGACAGGTGGGCTCTACCTGAGAACGACAACAGCAGAGCTACTTCTGTGACTGTGAGTGATTGAATCTTTGTAAGTTTTCAGTGGCTGAGATGTTTAAACTGGTCAGTTCTGGATTAGGCTGTATTTTTAACTCTTTAGTTTCTGGTTTGCTGCAGCTCCACCTCTCCAGATACAGATCTAGTCCAGATGAAAGAGATAGAAAATCAGCTGTGAGTGAACTGAACTGAGATCTGAAAGAAAACCAGGTTAAAGTGATTAGAAGAGTGACTGCATGTGTGACTGCACGTGTACTGAACACATTCAGTTTAATACATCCAGCTTTGTAGCTGCACTCAGTGGCCATTTTATCAGAAACACCTGCTGTGCCTTGTAGATTTACTGTTGCCGAGTGTAGCTTATCTGTTACTACACTTTATCAGCCCACCATAGACCACCATGCACACAAGCTAGCGTCACTGCTGTGCTGAGAATGGACCACCATTCCATTTATGAATGGGTTACAGTGGACCAGATAAACAGTGTAGGAACAGATCAGCAGTGTACTGTAACTGTAGATGTGTAGCTGGTGTTACTAGTGAACTGTAGTGTAAACACTCAGTAGGTGTGTAACACAGACCAAACTCAGTGTATGTTGAGCTCCGTCTTTTCACATAAACATTTAGTTTGTTAAGCTGGAAGATGAGATGCTGTAAGACGGGAATTGGACTTTTAATTTATATACAAATTGTACACGACTGTGCAAAAGTCTGAGGCACCTGAGCTGATAGTTGTGTATTGTGTATGTTGACCAGTAAGAACAGCAGATCTGATTAGAACAGATGTAAATATTTATACATACAGTACAAAGTAACATGAAGATCTTATTGTGAGAGAGAAGTAGATCATATCTTGAGCTCCAGTTTGAAGAACAAAGTTAGGTTCCAGATTTCTCCTGGACGCCCCAGACATTGTATGAATGTATTCAGTTCCTTCAGCAGCAATCTTGATTTAGCTTAATGAAGTACTGAGCAGTTAAAGCAGCTATTAGATGAGGACTGTAAATAACACTGGGTTGTGTATATATGTTTTTCTTTTACAGGTCAGCCTGTTACAATTAATAACCTGATCATAATTTAGTTTCACACTAGTATTAAGCCACAGCAGGCAGAGTAAGACTTTCTTATTTGCTGCTTTAACATATTAGAGGGCCGCATGCTGTGCCACCCCTTTCATGCTGTTGCCTCTATGAGACGGTATAAATTAAATAAATATGGGGAAACGTTTGTCCATCATAATTGATATAAAGGTATTAAGACACCTGAATGTTACACCCCCAGGAGCTTTTACGATGTCATATTCTAAATCCGTAGGTGTTAATGTGAAGGCTTTCTACAAGAGTTTACATGTCAGCATTTGTCAGTTGCTGATGTTGGATGAGAGGTCTCTCTCTTCTAGTTCATCCCAAAGGTGTTGAGGTCAGGACTCTTTGCCGGCCAGTCAAGTTCTTCCATGCCAAACTGACGACCCCGCCTTTATGGAGCTGCCTTGTTTACTGGGACACAAGCTATGCTGAAGCCTTAAGAAACGGGAGACCTCATGGTCTTGAAACTAAGACTGAAGACCACCATCTCTTTGGGGAGCGCTTATGAGCATTAATGTAACGTGTTATTGAAATGAATCATATTGTACTCATTGCTACACTTAATTATCTTCTAGGTCTGAACGCTGGCTGGGTATTACTGGCTATTACACTTATATTGTATGTAACTTCTCTTCAGGTACTTGTCTTGTTCTGCTAGCTGTTTCACTTATTGCACGTGTTGTACTGCATCTAACCTTATATTTAATATATACTTATTTAATATATATATATATTCATATTTTCATATATTTCAGCACAAACTGTGTAGTTGGAGATAAGTTCACTCAGACACTGAGGATTGAGGGCATCTAGAGCTTTAAATGGATTTTATATTGAATGCAGAATTTAACTGGCAGCCAGTGTAAAGTAGATCTGACCTAACTGGAGCTTGTTTAGACTTTGCTGGAACAACCAGACGTTATTTATCTAACCTCAGTGTAAAGCTGGATGGCGTGAACTAACACAAGGCGCGCGCACGTCTGGTGCGATTGAGAAGCTACTAAGATTAAGCATTAATGTAGACTGTTTCGAGCAGCTTTCGGTCCAAGAAGAGTTGTCTATTTCTCTATTTCCTTAGGTTATAATTTATCATCTGGTTTATCTAAAATATACAACTGTGTGTACACATAGCAATGAGCATGTTATACCATGTTTCCTGATTAGAATACAGAGTGGTAGCATAAGCGGCGCTGTCCAAAGAAAAACCTGTTGCTCTAAAATGGCAACTTTGCTTTATATCAGTGGAAAGTCAGTGGAACCAAAATGTTCTGCAGCATTTCTATTGATCCATTCACAATAAAAGGCTGTTTTAAAAAACGTAATCGCTATAAAAATGGAGATCACATGTCGAGGTGAACCACTTGAAATCGACTGCTGAGTTTTTTTCGTCCGAGTCAAGGTTTATTTATGTAATGGCTTTTAGTTCGGGCAGCGCTGCCTCTACAGATTCGACACAGCTAGCACAATACATACACTTCTCTTACTGTTGTACTATCAAAACTATTACTTCTTCACGCTCTGTTGCTACAACCAATAGTAGTGAACAGCCATACTGCCCCATGTGTCCTTAGTGTTATAATATATAAAATACATGTTTGTTAAGAATGTACAAAGATAAGCTTATCAATTACCATTTCATTTCACTTTCATATTTAACAAAAGCCTTTCTCTGAAAGTTTTAGGGGGAGGCAATATCTATCTCACGACTAGTCTTCTACTTGATGGTAAAATGGGCGGGGCAGAAGGCGTGTCCTCCGAGGTTACCATGAAGTAGAAGACTAGTCGTGAGATAGTGGAGGAGGCGCAGCCAGATATGAGAAGAATTCGGGCTCTGCCCAAATTCCTCTTAAGGGCCGGACTCTCAGTTCATTCTCTGATCTGGTTCAGTCCCTATTCTTTCTCTTCAGTCTGCTACAGACAGCAGCTCTATACTGAAGAGTATGCCGGGCTCCTCGATCACAGTCCGGCTATACTCTCCTATATGGAGGTGCTGTGGCTAGCGGGCTACAGAGAACGAAACCAAAAGGTTTGGTACGTACTGAACCGGCTCAGTGGGAAAGAACCGAATGGCTTTTGGAGGACATTTGGACTGATTCCGAATGCAGGAGGAGATCTCCTATAGTAGGTAGAGAGTACTGTCTACTGCTAGGTTGCGAAGAACAGTCCATAGTACTCTCTATCTTCTATCAAAGACCCTCCTGATACTAAAGGTAAGTTACTTGCTAATAGTATTTAAACGTTGCTATACTTAGTTACCTTCTAATTAATAATATGATTTAATTACTATGTACTTAATTAATTACTATGTAATTAAGTAGTAACTATGTATAATTGCTATGTAATTACTAATAAGTAGTAACTAATAGTTAGTTACTTTCTAAACCATATTATTAATTAGAAGGTAACTAAGTATAGCAACGTTTAAATAGTGACCATGCAATTAAGTAACTATAATCATATATTAATTAAAAAGTAACTAAACATAGTAACTTTCACAACGTTTAAATACTATTAGTAACTTCATGAAAATTACTTTCTAATACTATATTACTATAGTTACAACTGAAAGTAACTGTCTAATACTATTTTACCTTTAGCATCAGGAGGGTCTTTTATAGAAGATAGAGAGTACTATGTACTGTTCTTCGCAACCTAGCTGTAGAACAGTAGACAGTACTCTCTACCTACTATAGGAGATCTCCTCCTGCATTCGGAATGTGTCCAAATGTCCTCCAAAAGCCATTTGGTTCTTTTCCACTGAGCCGGTTCAGTACGTACCAAACCTTTTGGCTTCGTTCTCTGCAGCCCGCTAGCCACAGCACCTCCATATAGGAGAGTATAGCCGGACTGTGGTCGAGGAGCCCGGCGTACTCTCCAGTATAGAGCTGCTGTCTGTAGCAGACTGAAGAGAAAGAATAGGGACTGAACCAGATCAGAGAATGAACTGAGAGTCCGGCCCTTAAGAGGAATTTGGGCAGAGCCCGAATTCTTCTCATATCTGGCTGCGCCTCCTCCACTATCTCACGACTAGTCTTCTACTTCATGGTAACCTAGGAGGACACGCCTTCTGCCCCGCCCATTTTACACACCCATCAAGTAGAAGACTAGTTCTGAGATAGTGGAGGAAGCGCAGCCAAATTCCTCTTAAAGGCCAGACTCTCAGTTCACTCTCTGATCTGGTTCAGTTCCTATTCTTTCTCTTCAGCGTGCTACAGACAGCAGCTCTATACTGGAGAGTACACCGGGCTCCTCGACCATGGTCCGTCTATACTCTCCAATATGGAGGTGCTGTGGCTAGCGGACTACAGAGAAGGAAGCTGAAGGACTTTTGGAGGAAATTTGGACTGGCTTCGAATGCAGGAGGAGACCTTCTATAGTACTATAGTACTTAAAGAGTACTATTTATAGATAGTATATAGTGTGTGTGTGTGTATATATATATATATATATATATATATACACACACTATATACTATCTATATACCTATATATATATATGTTAAATGTACAAAATTTATAAATGAACATTAATAAATCAGGTTATTTAATGATTCAAATTTATGTTTTTGTTTTTTAAAAGAATTACCTGATTTATGAGTTTATAATACTAAGAGTGCTATCTTTCTCAAACAGTAGCAGATCAGAGTGCTTTACAGAGTATCTAAATATTAATAATAATAAAGATAAAATAAATATTACTATTAACCAGAGACCCATTCTGTGACGTAGCAGGTTCTAGATTATGTAGAGCTCTTTTAAAACAGGACTGATGACAGTGTCCCAAAACGGAGTTCATTCATAATAACCACATCAACACCTGCACTAAGATAAACATTTAGTTGCTCTACACCAACTTTTTCTGAGAGCTTACGAAAGAAAAACGTAGATAGAAATAAACGTGGAAAGAGAAGAGTGTACAACAGTGCAGACCGCATTTAGACTCCGTCTTAAGGAATGAAGTAGGACCTGGAACATGATCACATGTGGATGCACTTCATTTGTTTACAACAGTTCCTGCTCCTCGGAACTGATGCAGCTTCACTGGTCCAATGAAGTAATGGCCACACATACATATGTCTTTACAGGTCTCTCTCTCTCTCTCTCTCTCTCTCTCTCTCTCTCTCTCTCTCTCTCTCTCTCTCTCTCTCTCTCTCTCTCTCTCTCTCTCTCTCTCTCTCTCTCTCTCTCTCTCTCTCTCTCTCTAGCAGACACCGTAAAACTACAAGCACATAAAAGAATCAGGACATTGTGCAGCTTCTGTCCTTTGACATACATAAGCATAGCACATCAAAAGCACTCGAAGGTCTAACACCATCCACATAAACATCAGCACTCGACTCAAGAAACAAAGGAAAGAGCAGGACCTTCTTCCTCTGAGCACACTTACTTAAACATACTAAAGAAAGTAACTGGATAAACTAAATAGACTCTCTATTCCTCTCATCTCTATCTCTCTCTATCTGAGAACATCTATCTATTCCTCTCAGAGAGAGCGATAGATTATTCTATCTGAGAACATATATATCTCTCTCTATTCCTCTCTGAACATCTATCAATCTCTCTTAATCCCTCTCAGGACATCCATCTATTTGTCCCTCTCTGTATCTGTCAAGCTAGCTCTCTATTCATCCCTCTTAAAACATGTATCTATCTATCTATTGCTTCAGAGTATCTATCTTACCTCTGTCAAGCTAGCTCTCTATCTATCCCTCTCAGGACATCTATCCATCTATCTATCCCTCTCAGGACATCTATCCATCTATCTATCTAGCTCAGGACATCTATTTATCCATCATTCTCTGTATCTGTTAAGCTTGCTCTTTATCTATCCCTCTCGGAACATTTATCTATCTAGTCCTCTCAAGATATCTATCTATCTATCTATCTATCTATTCTTCTCAGGACATCTATCCATCTATGGACATTATCTATCTATCTATCCACTCATCCATCTCAAGACATCTATCTATCTATCTATCTATCTATCCCAGGACATTTATCTATCTATCTATCTATCTATCTATCTATCTATCCCTCTCAGGACATCTATCTATCTATTTACAATTCTATTTAAATATGTTTATCTACTTATCCCTCTCAGAACATCTATTCCTCTCAGAACATATCTATCTATCTATCTATCTATCTATCTATCTATCCATCCATCCCAGGACATCTATCTATCTATCTATCCATCCATCCAAGCACATCTATCTAGCTATCTATCTCAGGACATCTATCTATCTATCCATCCCAGGACATCTATCTATCTATCTCAGGACATCTATCTACCTATCCATCCATCCCAGGACATCTATCTATCTATCTATCTATCTATCTATCTATCTCAGGACATTTATTTATCTATCTATCTCTCCATCCATCCCAGCACATCTAGCTAGCTATCTATCTATCTAAAGACATCTATCTATCTATCTATCTATACATCAATCCCAGGACATCTATCTATCTATCTATCTATCCCAGGACATCTATCTAGCTATCTATCTCAGGACATCTATCTACCTATCCATCCATCCCAGGACATCTATCTATCTATCTATCTATCTATATCTCTCAGGACATTTATTTATCTATCTATCTCT
>CM038724.1:22376880-22416880 GCA_021613375.1 Megaleporinus macrocephalus
AACCAGGACCATCAGCACAGGTGCTCCACAAGGCTGTGTTCTCTCCCCGCTGCTCTTCTCACTCTACACAAGTGAGTGTACCTCCTCAGACCCCTCAGTCAAAATCCTGAAGTTTGCAGATGATTTGACGGTCATTGGTCTCATCCAGGGCAGCGATGAGTCTGCCTACAGACGGGTTGTGGAGCATGTGGTCCTCTGGAGCAACCATAACAACCTGGAGCTGAACACAGCCAAGACAGTGGAGATGAGAGTGGACTTCAGGAGAAGCCCTCCAACCCTTCCAGCACTCACCCTCCTCAACAGCACTGTAATGGCTGTGGACTCCTACAAGTTCCTGGGCACAATAATCTCCAAGGACTTGAAACGGGACTGCAACATCAGCGCCATCATCAAGAGAGCTCAGCAGAGGCTGTACTTCCTGCGTCAGCTGAGGAAGTTCAACCTGCCCAAGGAGTTGATGGTGCAGTTCTACACCGCCACCACAGAATCTGTCCTCACCGCATCCATCACAGTGTGGGGCAGCTCAGCCACCAAACACCACACCCACAGACTGCAGCGCATCATCAGGTCTGCAGAGAGAACCATCGGCGTGAAGTTATCCTCCCTACCGGACCTGCACACGGCCAGAACCAGGAAGCGGGCAGAGAACATCGTCCGTGATCCGTCACGTCCTGGACATCACCTGTTCCAGTATCTTCCCTCAGGTTGGCGTTTCAGCCAGTTGAGAAACAAGACCTCCAGACTTCAGAGAAGCTTCTTCCCACACGCCATCACACTCATGAAAAGCTGAACATCACACACTACATTCTGGATACAGTCTACTACATACACACATCCATATCCAGATGTTCTCTCACTCTTCTTCTCTGTACTGCACTTTTATTTATCTGATAGAGTCTCAGAACACTCTGTACCACCGTCTCTACCAGTGACTCTTCTGTTCTTCATATTTAAATCTATTTAATTCAGTCTGCACTGTTCTATACTGCTGCACTCAGCACTTTACTTTACTTTAAACATACAACTCTGCACATGTTACACTTACAGGTGTGTCTGTGTGTGTATGTCACTGTGTGTGTGTGTGTGTGTGTGTGTGTGTGTGTGTGTAGGTTGGGTGTGCTACTTCTGTAATGTCAGTTATCGTGCACTGGGAGCTTCTGTAACCAAACACAAATTCCTTGTATGTGTGAGCATACTTGGCAAATAAAGTCCGATTCTGATTCTGATTCTTATTTAATTTTTTATTTTAGTGCCTCATCTATCATTATTAG
Organism: Megaleporinus macrocephalus; assembly: GCA_021613375.1. Lineage (NCBI taxonomy): Eukaryota > Metazoa > Chordata > Actinopteri > Characiformes > Anostomidae > Megaleporinus > Megaleporinus macrocephalus. The sequence goes on from CM038724.1 coordinate 22,378,152, forward strand.
CAGCACCAGCTGAAGGAACAATATCTACTCCTAAATTAAATATTTGTCTACCTAATCCTACTTATTAGTTCTGGTGTCAGATTACTTTGTTTACAGATTACGACCAACCAGATGAAGTTAGAATGAGCAGAACAGCAGCGAGGGCAAGATTTTGTGAAGAAAACACTGCGTTAATACTAGCCATCGTTCTACGGTATTTCAAGTAAATAACGCTGAACACTCTGTTGACAGAAGAAAGAAAATGTATAATTCCCTGATGCAGTGCAGTGTATATATAGCATTTTTGTGTGTATAATGGGAAAAAAGTTCATATGGAAACTCAAAAAGTCACATTTCATTTGAACTTCTTATCACTCAAATCAACTCCTAATCAGCAACTGAGTGTCCTCGTGGTGGCGCTCCAGCTCTGCCAAACTGAAAATGCAATTATGATCCTGTTTGCAATCGCATTTCACTGTCACTGAGGCTGCCTGTCCATCAAATTCTGTGGGCAGGATATGAGAAGAGATTTGCCAGAGCAAAATAGACCTACAGAAGATGTGGCCCTCGGTTTTAAGTAACCTGTTTAAAAGGAAGTGCCCCCCCCCCCCCCCCCACCCACCCCCACCCCACAGATCAGCAGGTCTGACTATTCTACTCATAGCATGTGGTGTTATTATCACAGATCTTCTACTTATTATACAGTGCTTTGAGGTAGCAGGTTGTGTAGCTGTGACGCTTCTACTTTTTTTTAATCTATTAAAAAATCGACAACACCGCCTTGAGACTGAATCCCGTATTGAAAACAACGTAGTTTTCTGATTTGCTGATATTAATGGCTCAGGATCATTTCCTCAGATACTCTGTTCTGTAAACGACGGCCTGCCTTCCACTTAAACACACATAAGAAATGTTACACAATGGTTAGAATTATCTCTCAGAGCGCAGCAGCACGTTATACACATTACAGCTTAAATCACAGATCATCAGTTATTAACAGCACACACAGTCACACACACACTACAGCCATAATAAATATCATACAGTGTTTACTCTAAACACCAAAACAAGATTCAATCCACGTAGAACAGCGCTACAGAACTTACTGACCATTTCTTTTTCTGATTATTTTATTATTTAGCATTCATTTACTACTATTAGGGCAGATTAAACTTCTGGTTTAAAAAACAGGCCTCACACATTTGTTCTGATGTCTCGTATGTTAGACACATTCAGAGCTGATCAATCAGGATACAGAGATGTAGAGAAACACTGCATACATTAAAACATAGCTGCTGAGTATAGATGCTTCAAGACTGCTGTAGATATTAGAGTAACACTAGACGTTTACCTCAGACTTGCTGACATCTGAGTGGATTTTGCAGACAAAGCACACACAGCAGGGGGTCTACAATTACATTCAAACTCATCAGAGAGACACCCATAACAAACACATGAAGGTAAAACACATCAAAACGCCTGTGATTAAGCATGTACATGATGGCACATGTGCTGGCGAATATCCCATACAGGATCACTGTGGCTGTGACGAAAGCTAACACTGTAGAACTCGGCTTCTCGGTTCTGTAGGGTATGTGGCTGATTTGGGGAGGAGCTCTACAAGTGACTATACATGATGTTAATGTTATAAAGAAAAGTAGTGGCAGAATAATCACTACGAGAAGAGATGCTTCGAAGAGCTCAAAGTTTAAGAAAAAAATAAAAGCACAAATAGAGATCATCACAGAGTAAGAAGGAAAGAAAGCATGAGCAGAGCAGTGTGGATGTCTGAACGAGAGAGCGCCCTCTAGAGCTACAACTTGTTGGAGGTGAAGTCTATAGATCAGTGATGCTGACCATAAAGAGGTTAATATCCAGCAGGTCGTGCTCGTCTTCCAGCAGTTTTCATTCTGCAGCAGTTTTGTTACTATGTATGGATTCAGGAGCAGCTCAAGCAGGTCGGAGAGAAGAAGCATGATGACCAAGGTGGAGATTCGGCCTCCGCTCTTATAACGACGATACAGAACACGCAGAGCCCAGACTAGAGCTGGAAGACCCCCACACTCTGCAGCGATGAGGAAGATGGACAGTCTGATCTTACCAGCCAGATACTCTTCTTTTGTAACATACCAAGGATATGTATATTGGGAGAAGAGGATATGTGCCATTCTTTATACTCAGTTGTCGAATCAGTCGTTTCTTTTTATCCTGTGATGAAAATGTCAGATGAGGAATAATTTAATTTACAGCAACAACACTTTAAGAGATCTACTGATGAGTTCACTCGTTTAAACATAGCGTGTGTTCCACCAGCAGTTAACTGAACCGGAGATCTCGGCCCACAGCTTGAGAAACCCTGAGCTAGTTGTTTTGGAGCGGTGAAGTTAGAGTCCTAACCTTAATCCTTTCAAGCTGCTGTGGTATACGGTAAGAGGATACTGAAGAAATACTGATGAACTGAACTGAATCTGCTAGGAGGAACAGTCTCAAATTCCTCCTCATCATTGTGTAAATCTACTGAAGATCTACAGGTTATTCAATTTAAGCATTCACAACTTCTTCTAGCCTGCACTGTGGATCTTACTCAATGTGCCCAATAAAAGATATGATCAGTTCATCTGTTTGTATGGTTAGTTCAGTTGGAGTGTCTGAGCTAACTTCAAAAGGGTTCTAAATAAAATTAATACACAAATAAATAAGAAAATTTGATACAAAAGAATAATACAAATGAAATTAGTATTTCTAAGTAATAATGAGTCTTCTACAGGGAGCACACTGCACATCTAAACACAATGACTGCTTAATTACTGTGTTTAACATATCTGAGAAAATAAAACAGGAAATGTGAGCCATAAAGAGTTACACCATATCTTGTGTATTTAAGAGTGTTCGCTGTAGAAGATGTAGAGGAGGTGTTCAAACAAGAGCAATACCTAGAGAAAGTCTGATTTTAGCATCTCACCTGTATTTATATTGACAGTAAATTGAGTTTACATGAACTATCAATGGTTCTACTGCCATACGTTTTATCAAATTATATCATACAAACAGTGTGAACTACCACTCAACGTCTTTTCTAGAAAAAGAAAGTTGTACATCAATTCTCAGCTACATCCAGAAAAATCTAATGTAGTAATAATTACCAGAAAGTGCAACACAATGTATGCAGTACTGTGCAAAACTTTGACTCTTGAGGACTGAATTATATTTAAAAAGCATTTTTTCCAAACAGGAATATATATATATATATATATATATATATATACACACATATATATATCCGCGCTGTCCAAAGAAAAACAAGTATCTGCAAAAAAAAATTACAGCAGAGGCTTTGAAGCATTTCTATTGGTTTGTTATCATGGAAATTGTACACACTGTAAACAGTTATGACGTGTTCAAATGATGTAGAAAAATGAAAATCATGTTTTTCATTGGACAGCGACGAGATATTGCTGCTGAAGGAACGGAAGACATTCATACAATGTATTGTATTTGTCCTTAATTACATCTCTTCTAATGATATAATGTTATTGGTGAAAATAAACGCATTGCTAAGATAAAGGCCCGTAAACAATCAGCTTATGTGTCTCAGACTTTAAACCTCCTTGAGTTGATTCTATAAAGCGTGTGTTGACAGTCAAAAGATCATCTTTATGCATTCTTCATTTCTATTTGGATCATGCAAATAAAGTCAAACCCACACAGTCACGAGAGTATAAGAGGAAAAGTATAAAGTCTAAAAAGATCTTTGACATGTCACTTTGACCACCAACACAAAGAACGAGTGCAGCATCGTTATTTATCCTCAGTGTCTTTGCTATATCACTGCGTATCTGTCGACTAACCACATGGAGTAAGCTCTCTATCCACTGAAACTCTGAAAACTCAAATATGCACAAAGTATTAAGATGCACATTTGGACCACCCAAATAAAGTGAAGAGTGTTTCCATCCACAGTTGCATCCAAATTTCATCGTATCTGCATATACATGTCGAATCTAGAAGTCTTTTTCCAGTGTTAGTTATTTCTCATCTTCTAAAACACTGAAATGTATTATATCATGTGTTTAAGGGGAATTCCACCAATTTTTCTTATTGCGCTACTCAGTGGCTGTGATGTCATCAGGGTCATTCAAAGTGGTTTGCTGCGAGTTCATTGCAGATACTCACAGTGGTGGTGATATAAACCAGGGGTCACTATGTCTACAACACATATATAGCCATTTTATCTGATTTAAGTAGTGCGACTGGAATCTTCTCTTTGGGAACTATGTTGCTTCACAATGCTCGGCATGTATCCTTCCACCATAAACAGATTTCAAAAATATGTTTTGGACCTAAATCTTCACAAAAATCACATTTATTTGGATTATAACGATTCAATATGTTAGTTATATACACATACTTTCAATCCAATGGCTTGTTTGAAAAAGAATAAAAAGTTTGTCCAGGACACACTGTGAATATAAGAAAAATATGAATTTTCTGATGTTCAGTAGATACAGAACTAATTCTGTTCATTTAATGTTGATTGTCTTCAGAAATGCAACGTGCAGTACAATGCAGTGTCTAAAGTATAGAAGTCTTATTGCACTTACTTGATGATCAATATATACAGTTTTGCTAGAAGTAGCTGAGAACGTATTGATGTACAGCTTTCTTGGGCTAGAAAAGATTTAGAGGTTATTGACGTTCATCGCACTGTCAGTATGATATTATTTGATAGTAAGTGATACACAAAAAAGTGTTTTGCTGGTTCAGCCTGTTCAATATGTCATATAGTAACAAATAAATTAAGTACTGTTATTCATTCTAAGTAAGTATTTTAAATGAACAAATACATACTTTTCTAAGAAGCCTAAAGAGTTTCTGTCAGTAGGATCTAAAATTACACATTCATGATTAGTTCTTACCTCTGTCCTCAGATGTTAGTCTGAAAGAGTGAAATGTTGCTCTGAACGGAACAGAAAAGGAGAGGACCCCCCAACACACACACACAAATAAACACACACACACACACACACACACACACACACACACACACACACACACAAATAAACACACACACACATTCACAGAGATGTAACAAGTGATACGAGGAACAGGAAGAAAGCAGATATAAGTAAGTAGTTAAAATGAGCTAAATATTTTGTATAGAAGATTCTCAAAACTAATTTATTTCTAAACTTAGTCCTAATTCTTATATCTAGTTCAGTTGAAAGTGCTGTCACTGAGGAATCAGTGACTGTAAATGATTAATCAGAACTAGAAGTTCCTCCATTGCTGCTACTGGTACTGTGACAACACAAATCAAAGAAAACCCTTTCACAGTTCTGTGGTCATAGTCCCTTTCACACATACTGGACCAGGAACTGATAGTTCTGGGTTCTATCTGTGCTGGACTGCACTGCCCTAATCTCTCGTCTGGCTATGAACCTCAATCTAATAGATAGTGTGAAAGAGTAAACCAGGAGCTGGTAAACAGCTAAAACTTGGACATGTTATTGGCCATGATCCAAAATATCACCTGACTCTACAGTTCGTTCATCTACTGGATCAACACCATTTCAGTGTGTACCGGGTTTCCATCCTCCAATCACACTCTGACTAATATATTCATATGTTCATCATACATAACTGTTCATTTTCAATTCAAAGTTGCTTTAACTGTTGGATGCAGAACTGAATAATTCATACATTTGGTCAAAATAAAATCTAAAAACAATGTTTGGTCAAATAATGGAAATATTATTTTATTATCAGGTAAGTCGCTGTGTTATAATCGCTATTATAGCTATAATAATTCTTTTGGTACATCTAGTTTTGGTAAATCATGTTAATACCTGGACTAGTTTTAAAGGGGGCAGATGTTCACAGTACCCAAACTTAGAAACCATATGCTAAACTTTTAGTTCACTAAAATAAACACACCACAGAAAGTTCCTGTGAATGTGATACCGTCTAAATATACATTACTTTACATTATCTTCAAGATCTTCTGACTTGTGGTCTTGTAGTCTGAGGTCTGGAAACTCGACTTACTTAAAAACAAACAGACCACTGAGAAGAAAACTCTGAGTTTAAACCACAGAAACGCTGCACGATACAGAAGCTGCAACACTTTCAGTTTCTACTTTTTTAATGTGCGAATTAGTTTTAAATTCATACCGAGTTTAAAGTTACATGGTGCCAGAACTACATCAACACACATTTTAATATTTGTACTAAAGCTGCAGATCTGTGAACAGTAAAACAGCCACTGCACTTTACACACAGACCACCTGATAATAATCTTTATTCTACTAATCCATATTGCCCCAGAATAGTTCTTACACTGACCTCAGATTAATCAAATATAACACTCAGGTACACTGTAGAGCTTCTAGACACATCGTTAGCGATGATCCCAAATCCCTGGATATTTTGGGGCTTTCTACATCATAAACTCTCCTCCAGGTGACCTAGCTGAGGATGATTGGATCCCTGCTGGTGTCCAGATGTCTCTCTGCTACTTCAGTGATGTTCTTTGGTCAGGCTGTGGTCAGGAAATGGACATTCAACCTCTATTGGGAAGCACTGTGCCACTCCACTTGCGTTTGCTGGCCAGACCCTCACTTGGCAAGCTTTCGTTCAGGATACAGGACCTGACTAGTTCACTACTTGTAGCATCCTTCTATTAGTACCTTTCTGTAACAGTTACAAACGGACTGACTGACTGCTGTTCACTACTGCCATCTAGTGGACTGGAAATGATTATACATTATAATATAAACAGGATCAAAGGTTACATAACTCTTACAGCAGTTGTAGAGAGACCCTCGCTGAAACGTACTACAGAAGATTATAAACTTTCTGGGGCAGAACACTCAGACTCCCTGTCCAATGTATGACTTTCCAATTCAATCCTACACATTCTGCTAAATATAGAAAAGAAGGTTGCATATAGAAGCACATCACACAACACACTCCTCATCAGGGGTGTCACTAGGGGTTGAATGATAGGCCAGCCAAAATATTCATCATGCTTTTTTGAATGAATTGTATTTAAAAAATAGCTATCTGGTCAGCAGATCTATCTCTATGTAGTTTGTAATAAGCACTAGCCTCAGCACCTCCTCCCATCAGAGTCTTCATTTACTCTCACTGTATACTCAACCAGCTGCTCCTCTCCCCATCTAATCTAACCACAGCTAGATATAAACACCATCTACTCTCACTGTATACTCAACCAGACTGCTCCTCTCCCACATCTAATCTAACCACAGCTAGATATAAACACCATCTACTCTCACTGTATACTCAACCAGACTGCTCCTCTCCCACATCTAATCTAACCACAGCTAGATATAAACACCATCTACTCTCACTGTATACTCAACCAGTCTGCTCCTCTCCTCCATCTAATCTAACCACAGCTAGATATAAACACCATCTACTCTCACTGTATACTCAACCAGCTGCTCCTCTCCTCCATCTAATCTAACCACAGCTAGGTTTAATAACCATCTACTCCCACTGTATACTCAACCAGCTGCTCCTCTCCTCCATCTAATCTAACCACAGCTAGATATAAACACCATCTACTCTCATTGTATACTCAACCAGTCTGCTCCTCTCCCCATCTAATCTAACCACAGCTAGATATAAACACCATCTACTCTCATTGTATACTCAACCAGTCTGCTCCTCTCCTCCATCTAATCTAATCACAGCTAGATATAAACACCATCTACTCTCACTGTATACTCAACCAGTCTGCTCCTCTCCTCCATCTAATCTAACCACAGCTAGATATAAACACCATCTACTCCCACTGTATACTCAACCAGCTGCTCCTCTCCTCCATCTAATCTAACCACAGCTAGATATAAACACCATCTACTCCCACTGTATACTCAACCAGCTGCTCCTCTCCTCCATCTAATCTAACCACAGCTAGGTTTAATAACCATCTACTCCCACTGTATACTCAACCAGCTGCTCCTCTCCTCCATCTAATCTAACCACAGCTAGACATAAACACCATCTACTCTCACTGTATACTCAACCAGACTGCTTCCCACCTAATCTATGTGGCAAGATCTACTTGAAGATATTGCAATCAATGAATCTCCATTAGAGCACTAAAACCTCAATAAGTTCCAATTCAAAACTCCATTCCTCCCTGACCGTCCTCCACAAACATGATACTTCCAAACCCAAAACGCAGATAGCACCCTTAAATAACAGGCTTTGTGTTATTTATGTGTGGATGGAGATTAAGATGTTGTGCGTTTGTACCTCATTCATTCTGATTATTTTGTTCCTGCATGTTTGTCTGAACTCCTCCGATCTTCCTGTCTTGAGCCACACGTCCAGTGATGCCTACAGAGAGACGCAGTGGGACTAAGAGCAAGGCAGTGCTGTCACACAATCACAGTAAACACTTACATATCTGTCATATCTTGTAGCTGGAGGAAAAACAACTGCTCAACTAGAAGCTCAAGTAAAGGGAACAGTTTACAAACATAGAATCTCAGAATCACTGCAGTTCTTCAACGTTCCTTCACTTTAATAAGAGTCATTTTAAAGAATGACTCCAGAGTCAGGTTGACTGATCAGACTTTATTATGAACTGATACTGTTATTTTAGTAAACAGTAAAAATGTAAACACTCGAGACCAAAACAGAAACAGTGAATCTTCAGCAAAACCAGATCCACCCAGAGCTCCGTCTACAAACCTCAGCAGAGCTGAACTGTTACTATGTTACATATTAATGTGAGAAATATTAACATAAACACTCTCTAGCTGCTAGCACACATGCTAATACTGTTAGCATTAGCTTCCCAGATAGCTAACATATCCTGTGTGAAGGGTTAAAGTGATAAGTGTATATATATCAGTGTTATATGGTTCTAGTCTCCATTCTGGTACTCTTTGTGCTGTAATAGTGATTATAGTATCACCTGGAACGATAGTTTAGGTCTGCTGGATCCACACTGTCTTCACTTTTCTCTCTTTGGGGAGATCAGCTGAGTGAGCTTCAGTTAAAGGAGATCTTACTGTGTGAACTGAACAGCGTCTCTCACATCTAGCAGCCTTTAATTAGTAATAGAGTTCACCTGCTGCTGGAGATGAAGAGCAACAGAGTAGAACAGCGCCATCTGCTGGTCATAAGGAGGAACAGTGTAGAAATGCAGAAACTTATACAGGAAGGATTCTGGGAGATGGTCGGGAGAGATTAGCAAAGATGTGATGCTCCGACTGACAGCTCACTGAAACTGTACAGATGATGAAAGTGGGATATTCCAGTCTTTCACTTCAACTTCACTCTGTTTACACTGACAGTCAGACGCAGGTATTCAATCATAAACACGACAGTGTATGCTGGTAAGATCCACCTAAAACTCATATTTACTGAGAGATCTACTTTAAAGACCAATATCTACTGAAAGATTTACCATAAAAGCTTATATTTACTAATAGATCCACCTTAAAACTCATATTTACTAATAGATCCACCTTAAAAGCTTATATTTACTGAGAGATCCACCTTAAAACTCATATTTACTAATAGATCCACCTTAAAAGCTCATATTTACTGAGAGATCCACCTAAAATTCCATATTTACTGAGATATCTACTTTAAAGGCCAATATCTACTGAAAGATTTACCTTAAAAGCTTATATTTACTAATAGATCCACCTTAAAACTCATATTTACTAATAGATCCACCTTAAAAGCTTATATTTACTAAGAGATGCACCTAACATTCCATATTTACTGAGAGATCTACTTTAAAGGCTTTTGAAAAGCAGTGTAAACCTGAGCTTCTGCAACTTTTTTGGTCTCTCTGAAACCAATAACAGAGAGCAGAGCAGGGAGTAGGAGCCACAGAGGCTCAGATGTGGGCTTTGACCATGACGTAGCTTCCCCTCAGTCCAGGGAGCAGCAGTGTCAATGAAACTGAGGATAATTTCTAGCCCATTCCTCTTACAATAATACACTGAATTCTCATTAATAAGAAGCTTAGAATACTAAACGTTTAGCTCTACTTTTAAGTTCAGAGTAGTTCAGTACTAGTGTTCTCATTCATGGTGAGAGTACTTTAATATGGTTACTTTAATATGTATTTCATAGAAAAACTAATTATATCCAAACATCTTTCAACATTTCAAAACAGTTTGTGTTTTTTGAGTGTGTAAACTGGACTTGGGACTCCACCAGGCGCTCCTTGGTCTGGAGACTGGCAACGACATCAGCCTAGGCCTCAGCCACCACCTGGCTCCACCTTGGTCCAAGGAGTGGCAGCAACAGTGTCAGGGAACGCAGAAGGGAATATTGATTGACAGAAGCAGACGGGGATGGGAATTTTCACTTTGACACACAGATAGAGATGCAGACAAGGAGGCAGACTTTTTACATCCCCCAGTTCAAAAAGAAGCAGTAGAAGGAACACAAACTCCAATCTGAACCACCAACTGACTCCACCTCTATAAGAAATGAGGGCCAGGCTTGCCCTTGGTTCAGGGAGCAGCAGCGGCACTCACGCTGATGGTAACTTTTAGTCTTTACTGATGCAGTAATATGCTAATTTCCAGAGTTACCATTAATGAGAAGCTTGGAGCAACCAAACTAAGCTTGATCAACCAAAAAGCTACCTCTGCTGGACATCTTGGGTTAATGTTCTAGGCAGCTTTGTTTTAACGTTTTAAAAGTAGACTAGTATGTTCGCCTACTGGAGCTTTATGTTACAACGCATTAATTTCTAACAAGACCTCTTGAAGCTCAATACATGGGTCAAGTCAGACGTTTGGTTTTACTTTTACATTGGAGTCATGCCATTTGTGGCTGTTTCCATCATGAACAACGGCTGGGTGTACTGCAATGTTAGTTACCACCTCCAGTACTTGTACTTCATTCTCATACTGACATACATACATATATATATATATATACATATATATATATATATATATATATATATATATATATATATATATATATATATGTATGTCAGTATATCTAATATTTCTCATGAGGCTGTAAGTTGTTTTATCTTATTTCAAATGTAATTATTCTTAAAATAAGTGAGAATATTTTTTGGAAGATGGTGCATCAAAGGAATAAGATACTTTGGCTAGATGAAATGTATAGAAATATATATAGAGTTCCTACAACAGCCTCTATACGTTTTAAAACAAGTTTAGTGAGAAACTTACTTTAGTGAATCGACACGTTTGAGTCACTTCTTTATTTCTGCCTGTATGTGGGTTACACCTCCTCGGTCTACTGCACTGCTTCCGTGCTCACGCTGGCAGCTATCGCTCTGGACCACTACTACTCCACTTAACCCATCCATGCAGTAACACTCACACACACATACATATTTATTATGTGTATATACATATATATGGTATATATTATAATAACTGTATGTGTGTGTGTGTGTGTGTGTGTGTGTGTGTATGTGTATAAATATGACATTTGTGTCCATTTCATTGTCTGGTTCATTGCTAGTGTGTAGACGATTAACATGATGTTCACTTTTAACTCTGAGACAGTTTTAAAGTCACTGGAGTCACTGGCTCTTTTCTAACTGCGTCCGGCTGCTCTCACTGACCACCAAGGCCAGGCGCAGCTGTATCTCGAACACGCCTGTTGTTCTGTTTCTGGTCTGCAAGTGTGTTGTTTTGCTAATGTAAGCTACCTTAAGCTGAGCTGAGCTAATGCTGAAGTAGTCTATATTAAATCCAGTGAAGTATTGGTGCGGTGAATGTTCAGTCTGTGTGAAAAACCATATATATGTTATAAACACTCCGGCAAATTCATCTTCAGCAGTTTATACCAAGTTAAAACATGTTTATGAACATGTCTTATTCATCAAGTACAGACTGACCTGACCAACACGAGCAGTGACAACAAGAACATTGTCATTTTACAGAGTGTCAGTAGAAAAAAACAGAGAACAGAAGAAAAGAAAAAATGATCGAGCGTGTAGTAAGAGAGAAGTTTGGGGTTATTTTTGTTTGTAGATGTTGATCCTGCTTTGATGTACAGCTTAATTTCTTTGTTAAATAAAAGAAAATGTGCTTTGTTTGGTGAGTTGTCATTTCTGACTATAAATATAATATTTGCTTATTGTTACTAATCTATTTTGAGAGTAATTCTTTTAGTACTGTTTCATGTTTGCCACCTAAATAAAATTCATCTCGTCCTGTAAAATATCTCTGGCTATGAAAAAAGGGGAACTTGTGTAAAGTCCAGAATAAATGAGAATCATTTTCAGGATTAGAATGACTGGAACAGACCTTTACTGTCATAACTTATTATTTCCAGTGCTTAACGGTGTAGAACGTGTAGATCTTCCACTCAGTAAGATCTTGCGACATCAGACACTAGGGGGCGCTCCCAATCAGGCCCAAAATGAATGATCCCTTTGAGCAAAATCATTGTTTATAAACACTAAAGCGTTTTATATGTGCTACTCAACTCCAGATACAGAACTTTATAACAGCACCTTGTACATTCATGCCCTCCGTGACCATCAACTACTCCTCTTAGCCAATGAGCTGATCAGCTCACCAACCAATCAGCACGCAGTAGCTGTAGGCCTACCTACACGTTGGCCCAGATGCTCTCACCACGATTGAGAAAACTAGTACTGAACTACACAGAATTTAAAAGTAGACTTGCACAGCTGGTGAATGTGTTTAGTTTGGAAAGCTTTTGTTCTATGTTCAGCAGATACCCTGCTTTAAATTACTCATAGTACATTAAGACATGCTGAAGGTTCTCAGAACATTTACTTACTATGACAAACAGATGTTCATTAAGCTTAATTTGGCGCTTATGTTCATGGTAATTCAGGAAATTAGCATATTACTGCATCAGTAAATGACTTAAGGTTACCATCAGTGTGAAAACCAGTCCTGTAACAGTAGTTGTTTGTCACTCAATCTGTATTTTAAGAAATTAGCTTGTTTTAGCACTTTTTAAATGTGATGAATAGAGCTTTAAAACCTTTGTTAGTCAGTTGAGAATTGGAAAAGGCTGAAAAGTCTATCTGTAATGAAGTGGTGCATGATCTTGCTTGTAGTTCTGAGAAATCTGATTGGATTAAGTTCTATTGATATATGTTTTACGCATGTTTGACTTTAAACACTGCCTAACACATTTAAAAACAAAGTAAGCTGTGGCTTTCCATAAACAATAAACAGACTGTGTCTGAAATCTTTTACACACATTGTACATACTAGATTGGACCCAGTGTGCACTGCCGGACTGGTAGTGTGTAGTATCTACGCAACTACAGAGTTTTTATGGTGTTTTCTGGAAGACTGGTTTAGTGAAAACCAATAAATGTTGTGAAATCAGATTGGTTGGGATGTAATTAGTACATTTTGTGTCATACTTAATAAAGTAATTTGCATACTGTGTGAGATGTTCTCACCATGAATGAGAAAACTAGTACTGAACTAGTCAGAATTTAAAAATAAAACTAGATGTTTGAAGTAAATAGTCATATGTGTTTGTATGTTTGGGATGTTTTGTTTAAGCTGATCTTGCAAGATGATGATCCAGTAATTAAATGCCTAGTTCTATCTTATGGATGGAGTATTAAATTGAAGTGCCCAGAGCCTCCACCCAAAGTTTCAATTATGTAGCTTCTTGGTTGATCAAGTCTAGTTGGGTTCTCCAAGCTTCTCATAGTAACTCAGGAAATTAGCATATTACTGCGTCAGTCAACAACTCAAAGTTACCATCAGTGTGAGAACCAGTCCTGAAATAGTAGTTGTTCTTGTAAATTCTAGTGTCTTGTAAGTTTGTCTGTTGAAGGTTGATCCAAAGCTTTTTTTAGTGTGAAGACACTGTTTGCAGTTCTGTTTACTATAAGCGGGGTTAACAAACAAGCTCAAATTTAACTTTGTTTGCTTTCCATCTGCTGTGTGTGGGTTCAAAAAGCATTGCTGATCTTCTATGGTTCAGAAAAACCTTCAGCCTCCATGGAGAATAAAGCCATGTTGACTGTGGGTGAGGCCAGGCAGTAGCTGGTTCTCCATAATTCTTCAATATTGTACAGCTTCATTTCTTTCTTAAATAAAAGAAAACGTGCTTTGATTGGTGAGAATTGTAATTTGCTTCTCATTAATAATCCATTTTGAGATCAAAGTGCTTCTTTTTGTATTGTTTCATGTTGAATGGTCACTTTGAGCAAAATCATTGTTTATAAACACTTCAACATTTTTATGTGCTACTCAACTCCAGATACAGAACTTTATTACAGCAACTTGAACATTCATGACCTCAGTGACTGTCAATTACTCCTCCTAGCCAATGAGCTGATCAGCTCACCAATCAATCAGCGCTCAACAGCTGTAGGCCTACCTACACGTTGGCCCAGATGCTCTCACCATGAATGAGAAAACTAGTACTGAACTATTTAGAATTTGTAAGTGGGTTTAAGCAGCCGTTAGTTTTTGGTGTTTTTCTAATTTGACGTCTTATAAGAGGATGCTGCGATAAACAAATACCCTGCTTTGCATTGCTCATGATTCATTATACCATGCTGAAGGTGCCCAGAACATCTATAAGCAGATGCAGCTACTTGGTTAATGAAGCTTAGTTTGGTGCTCCAAGCTTCTTATTTATGGTAACTCATGAAATTAGCATATTACTGCATCAGTAAACGATTAAAAGTTACCATCAGGGTGAGAGCCAGTCCTGAAATAGTAGTTGTTTGTGATTCTGAATGTATTCTAAGAATTTTGTTTGCGCAGTGTGTTTTAGTGCTTTGTCAGTATGATGGGAGGTACCAAAGGTGGTCTGTTGAGAATTGGAAAAATTAGATTAGTGTAGATAACATTAGAGGCAGTCAGAGAGCTATAAGATGCAGTTTAGTGTAGATGACAGTAGAGGGAGTCAGAGAGCTGTAACATGCAGTTTACTGTAGATGACAGTAGAGGGAGTCAGAGAGCTCTAAGATGCAGTTTAGTGTAGATGACAGTAGAGGGAGTCAGAGAGCTGTAACATGCAGTTTAGTGTAGATGACAGTAGAGGGAGTCAGAGAGCTGTAACATGCAGTTTAGTGTAGATGACAGTAGAGGGAGTCAGAGAGCTATAAGATGCAGTTTAGTGTAGATGACAGTAGAGGGAGTCAGAGAGCTCCAATATGCAGTTTAGTGTAGATGACAGTAAAGGGAGTCAGAGAGCTCTGACATGCAGTTTAGTGTAGATGACAGTAGAGGGAGTCAGAGAGCTCCAACATGCAGTTTAGTGTAGATGACAGTAGAGGGAGTCAGAGAGCTCTAAGATGCAGTTTAGTGTAGATGACAGTAGAGGGAGTCAGAGAGCTCCAATATGCAGTTTAGTGTAGATAACAGTAGAGGGAGTCAGAGAGCTCTAAGATGCAGTTTAGTGTAGATGACATTAGAGGGAGTCAGAGAGCTCCAATATGCAGTTTAGTGTAGATAACAGTAGAGGGAGTCAGAGAGCTCCAATATGCAGTTTAGTGTAGATGACAGTAAAGGGAGTCAGAGAGCTCTAAGATGCAGTTTAGTGTAGATGACAGTAGAGGGAGTCAGAGAGCTCTAAGATGCAGTTTAGTGTAGATGACAGTAGAGGGAGTCAGAGAGCTCTAAGATGCAGTTTAGTGTAGATGACAGTAGAGGGAGTCAGAGAGCTCTAACATGCAGTTTAGTGTAGATGACAGTAGAGGGAGTCAGAGAACTGTAACATGCAGTTTAGTGTAGATGACAGTAGAGGGAGTCAGAGAGATCTGACATGCAGTTTAGTGTAGATGACAGTAGAGGGAGTCAGAGAGCTCCAACATGCAGTTTAGTGTAGATGACAGTAGAGGGAGTCAGAGAACTGTAACATGCAGTTTAGTGTAGATAACAGTAGAGGGAGTCAGAGAGATCTGATATGCAGTTTAGTGTAGATGACAGTAGAGGGAGTCAGAGAGCTCTAACATGCAGTTTAGTGTAGATGACAGTAGAGGGAGTCAGAGAGCTCTGATATGCAGTTTAGTGTAGATGACAGTAGAGGGAGTCAGAGAGCTCTAACATGCAGTTTAGTGTAGAAGACAGTAGAGGGAGTCAGAGAGCTCTAACATGCAGTTTAGTGTAGATGACAGTAGAGGGAGTCAGAGAGCTGTAACATTGCAGTTTAGTGTAGATGACAGTAGAGAGAGTCAGAGAGCTCTAACATGCAGTTTAGTGTAGATGACAGTAGAGGGAGTCAGAGAGCTGTAACATTGCAGTTTAGTGTAGATGACAGTAGAGGGAGTCAGAGAGCTGTAACATGCAGTTTAGTGTAGATGACAGTAGAGGGAGTCAGAGAGCTCTGATATGCAGTTTAGTGTAGATGACAGTAGAGGGAGTCAGAGAGATCTGACATGCAGTTTAGTGTAGATGACAGTAGAGGGAGTCAGAGAGATCTGACATGCAGTTTAGTGTAGATGACAGTAGAGGGAGTCAGAGAGCTCTAACATGCAGTTTAGTGTAGATAACAGTAGAGGGAGTCAGAGAGCTATAAGATGCAGTTTAGTGTAGATGACAGTAGAGGGAGTCAGAGAGCTATAAGATGCAGTTTAGTGTAGATGACAGTAGAGGGAGTCAGAGAGCTCCAAGATGCAGTTTAGTGTAGATGACAGTAGGGGGAGTCAGAGAGCTCCAATATGCAGTTTAGTGTAGATGACAGTAGAGGGAGTCAGAGAGCTATAAGATGCAGTTTAGTGTAGATGACAGTAGAGGGAGTCAGAGAGCTATAAGATGCAGTTTAGTGTAGATGACAGTAGAGGGAGTCAGAGAGCTCTAAGATGTAGTTTAGTGTAGATAACAGTAGAGGGAGTCAGAGAGCAGTAACATGCAGTTTAGTGTAGATAACAGTAGAGGGAGTCAGAGAGCTGTAACATTGCAGTTTAGTGTAGATGACATTAGAGGGAGTCAGAGAGCTGTAACATTGCAGTTTAGTGTAGATGACAGTAGAGGGAGTCAGAGAGCTATAAGATGCAGTTTAGTGTAGATGACAGTAGAGGGAGTCAGAGAGCTATAAGATGCAGTTTAGTGTAGATGACAGTAGAGGGAGTCAGAGAGATCTGACATGCAGTTTAGTGTAGATGACAGTAGAGGGAGTCAGAGAGCAGTAACATGCAGTTTAGTGTAGATGACAGTAGAGGGAGTCAGAGAGATCTGACATGCAGTTTAGTGTAGATAACAGTAGAGGGAGTCAGAGAGCTGTAACATGCAGTTTAGTGTAGATAACAGTAGAGGGAGTCAGAGAGCTGTTACATGCAGTTTAGTGTAGATAACAGTAGAGGGAGTCAGAGAGCTGTAACGTTGCAGATTAGTGTAGATGACAGTAGAGGGAGTCAGAGAGCTCTGAAATGCAGTTTAGTGTAGATGACAGTAAAGGGAGTCAGAGAGCTCTGACATGCAGTTTAGTGTAGATGACAGTAGAGGGAGTCAGAGAGCTCTAAGATGCAGTTTAGTGTAGATGACAGTAGAGGGAGTCAGAGAGCTCTGAAATGCAGTTTAGTGTAGATGACAGTAGAGGGAGTCAGAGAGCTATAAGATGTAGTTTAGTGTAGATGACAGTAGAGGGAGTCAGAGAGCTGTAACATGCAGTTTAGTGTAGATAACAGTAGAGGGAGTCAGAGAGCTATAAGATGTAGTTTAGTGTAGATAACAGTAGAGGGAGTCAGAGAGCTCCAATATGCAGTTTAGTGTAGATAACAGTAGAGGGAGTCAGAGAGCTGTAACATGCAGTTTAGTGTAGATGACAGTAGAGGGAGTCAGAGAGCTGTAACGTTGCAGTTTAGTGTAGATGACAGTAGAGGGAGTCAGAGAGATCTGACATGCAGTTTTGTGTAGATGACAGTAGGGGGAGTCAGAGAGCTCCAATATGCAGTTTAGTGTAGATGACAGTAGAGGGAGTCAGAGAGATCTGACATGCAGTTTTGTGTAGATGACAGTAGGGGGAGTCAGAGAGCTCCAATATGTAGTTTAGTGTAGATGACAGTAGGGGGAGTCAGAGAGCTATAAGATGCAGTTTAGTGTAGATGACAGTAGAGGGAGTCAGAGAGCTCTAAGATGTAGTTTAGTGTTGATAACAGTAGAGGGAGTCAGAGAGCAGTAACATGCAGTTTAGTGTAGATAACAGTAGAGGGAGTCAGAGAGCTGTAACATTGCAGTTTAGTGTAGATGACATTAGAGGGAGTCAGAGAGCTATAAGATGCAGTTTAGTGTAGATGACAGTAGAGGGAGTCAGAGAGCTATAAGATGCAGTTTAGTGTAGATGACAGTAGAGGGAGTCAGAGAGATCTGACATGCAGTTTAGTGTAGATGACAGTAGAGGGAGTCAGAGAGCAGTAACATGCAGTTTAGTGTAGATGACAGTAGAGGGAGTCAGAGAGATCTGACATGCAGTTTAGTGTAGATAACAGTAGAGGGAGTCAGAGAGCTGTAACATGCAGTTTAGTGTAGATAACAGTAGAGGGAGTCAGAGAGCTGTTACATGCAGTTTAGTGTAGATAACAGTAGAGGGAGTCAGAGAGCTGTAACGTTGCAGATTAGTGTAGATGACAGTAGAGGGAGTCAGAGAGCTCTGAAATGCAGTTTAGTGTAGATGACAGTAGAGGGAGTCAGAGAGCTCTGACATGCAGTTTAGTGTAGATGACAGTAGAGGGAGTCAGAGAGCTCTGACATGCAGTTTAGTGTAGATGACAGTAGAGGGAGTCAGAGAGCTCTAAGATGCAGTTTAGTGTAGATGACAGTAGAGGGAGTCAGAGAGCTCTGAAATGCAGTTTAGTGTAGATGACAGTAGAGGGAGTCAGAGAGCTATAAGATGTAGTTTAGTGTAGATGACAGTAGAGGGAGTCAGAGAGCTGTAACATGCAGTTTAGTGTAGATAACAGTAGAGGGAGTCAGAGAGCTATAAGATGTAATTTAGTGTAGATAACAGTAGAGGGAGTCAGAGAGCTCCAATATGCAGTTTAGTGTAGATAACAGTAGAGGGAGTCAGAGAGCTGTAACATGCAGTTTAGTGTAGATGACAGTAGAGGGAGTCAGAGAGCTGTAACGTTGCAGTTTAGTGTAGATGACAGTAGAGGGAGTCAGAGAGCTGTAACATGCAGTTTAGTGTAGATGACAGTAGAGGGAGTCAGAGAGCTGTAACATGCAGTTTAGTGTAGGTGACAGTAGAGGGAGTCAGAGAGATCTGACATGCAGTTTTGTGTAGATGACAGTAGAGGGAGTCAGAGAGCTGTAACATTGCAGTTTAGTGTAGATGACAGTAGAGGGAGTCAGAGAGCTGTAACACGCAGCTTAGTGTAGATAACAGTAGAGGGAGTCAGAGAGCTATAAGATGCAGTTTAGTGTAGATGACAGTAGAGGGAGTCAGAGAGCTGTAACACGCAGTTTAGTGTAGATGACAGTAGAGGGAGTCAGAGAGCTGTAACACGCAGCTTAGTGTAGATAACAGTAGAGGGAGTCAGAGAGCTATAAGATGCAGTTTAGTGTAGATGACAGTAGAGGGAGTCAGAGAGATCTGACATGCAGTTTAGTGTAGATGACAGTAGAGGGAGTCAGAGAGCTGTAACATGCAGTTCAGTGTAGATAACAGTAGAGGGAGTCAGAGAGATCTGACATGCAGTTTAGTGTAGATGACAGTAGAGGGAGTCAGAGAGCTATAAGATGCAGTTTAGTGTAGATAACAGTAGAGGGAGTCAGAGAGATCTGACATGCAGTTTAGTGTAGATGACAGTAGAGGGAGTCAGAGAGCTATAAGATGCAGTTCAGTGTAGATAACAGTAGAGGGAGTCAGAGAGCTCCAATATGCAGTTTAGTGTAGATAACAGTAGAGGGAGTCAGAGAGCTCCAATATGCAGTTTAGTGTAGATAACAGTAGAGGGAGTCAGAGAGCTGTAACATGCAGTTTAGTGTAGATGACAGTAGAGGGAGTCAGAGAGCTATAAGATGTAGTTTAGTGTAGATAACAGTAGAGGGAGTCAGAGAGCTGTAACATGCAGTTTAGTGTAGATGACAGTAGAGGGAGTCAGAGAGCTGTAACATGCAGTTTAGTGTAGATGACAGTAGAGGGAGTCAGAGAGCTGTAACATGCAGTTTAGTGTAGATGACAGTAGAGGGAGTCAGAGAGCTGTAACATGCAGTTTAGTGTAGATGACAGTAGAGGGAGTCAAAGAGCTGTAACATGCAGTTTAGTGTAGATAACAGTAGAGGGAGTCAGAGAGCTCTGACATGCAGTTTAGTGTAGATGACAGTAGAGGGAGTCAGAGAGCTCTGACATGCAGTTTAGTGTAGATGACAGTAGAGGGAGTCAGAAAGATCTTACATGCAGTTTAGTGTAGATAACAGTAGAGGGAGTCAGAGAGCTATAAGATGCAGTTTAGTGTAGATAACAGTAGAGGGAGTCAAAGAGCTCTGACATGCAGTTTAGTGTAGATGACAGTAGAGGGAGTCAGAAAGATCTTACATGCAGTTTAGTGTAGATGACATTAGAGGGAGTCAAAGAGCTGTAACATGCAGTTTAATGTAGATAACAGTAGAGGGAGTCAGAGAGCTCTAACATTGCAGTTTAGTGTAGATGACAGTATAGGGAGTCAGAGAGCTCTAACATGCAGTTTAGTGTAGATGACAGTAGAGGGAGTCAGAGAGCTCCAATATGCAGTTTAGTGTAGATGACAGTAGAGGGAGCCAGAGAGCTGTAACATGCAGTTTAATGTAGATAACAGTAGAGGGAGTCAGAGAGCTCTAACATTGCAGTTTAGTGTAGATGACAGTAGAGGGAGTCAGAGAGCTGTAACATGCAGTTTAGTGTAGATAACAGTAGAGGGAGTCAGAGAGCTCTAACATTGCAGTTTAGTGTAGATGACAGTAGAGGGAGTCAGAGAGCTGTAACATGCAGTTTAATGTAGATAACAGTAGAGGGAGTCAGAGAGCTCTAACATTGCAGTTTAGTGTAGATGACAGTAGAGGGAGTCAGAGAGCTGTAACATGCAGTTTAGTGTAGATAACAGTAGAGGGAGTCAGAGAGCTCTAACATTGCAGTTTAGTGTAGATAACAGTAGAGGGAGTCAGAGAGCTCTAACATTGCAGTTTAGTGTAGATAACAGTAGAGGGAGTCAGAGAGCTCTAACATTGCAGTTTAGTGTAGATGACAGTAGAGGGAGTCAGAGAGCTCTAACATTGCAGTTTAGTGTAGATGACAGTAGAGGGAGTCAGAGAGCTCTAACATTGCAGTTTAGTGTAGATGACAGTAGAGGGAGTCAGAGAACTGTAACATGCAGTTTAGTGTAGATAACAGTAGAGGGAGTCAGAGAGCTCTAACATTGCAGTTTAGTGTAGATGACAGTAGAGGGAGTCAGAGAGCTCTAACATTGCAGTTTAGTGTAGATGACAGTAGAGGGAGTCAGAGAGCTCTAACATGCAGTTTAGTGTAGATGACAGTAGAGGGAGTCAGAGAGCTCTAACCACCATGAGTGAGAAAACTAGTACTGAACTACTCAGAACATGAAAGTAGAGATGAACAGCTGAGAAATGTAACATATATGTTTAAATAACCATTAATAACCAGACGGCTTTCTTTAGTTTCTGTTTGAAATGTTCAACACAATATTCAGTGGGCTCTTGGAGCTCCACAGACTAGACTGATGCTTTCCTACAGATGTGTTATGACAGGATATGACAGATATAGTGTTTTACTGTGGTAGTGGAATTAAGAACAAGGCCGTGTTTTCTCACAGTGTCGCTCTGTAGGCGTTGCTGAATGTGCAGCTGCAGACAGAGAGATCAGAAAAGTGTCCAAAATAAGCACCCAAAAGTGTCAAACGATTGCAGCTACTTGATCTAGACTTGAAGTCTAGTTTGGTGCTCCAAGCTTCTCATTCATGGAAATTCATATTAATTAGCATATTACTGTCTCAGTAAACGACTAAAAGTTACCATCAGTGTGAGAACTAGTCCTGAAATAATAGTTGTTCTGGTAACTCACTACTTCTTATAAAGCTTGTCTTGTGGGGTTTACCTAATTGCTCTTTCTGCAGTTTGGTTGTCAGTGTAAACAGAATGAAGTTGAAGCGAAAGATTGGAATATTATTTGAGTACAGTTTCAGTGTCTGTCAGAATGATTTCACATCTTTCCAGAACACTCCCAGGTCATGTAATAGTTTCTGGGTCCTGAAATAACTACACATTAATCTTGGTTTGTTTACTGGACAGTCCACAACCAAACCGATGGTTCATATGGTATCCACATAGAGTGCTAATATGTTGTTGGTTGGTTGCTATGCTATGCACGTGGTTGTTAAGGTGTTGCTGAGCCGTTGCTAATGTTGTACCAGGTGGTTGCTATTGTGTTTCTTGGTGGTTCATATAACACTACAAATGATTGTTAGGATGGTAACCATAATGTCTAAGAAGGCCACCAGCAGATGGCGCAGTTCTACACGGTTCCTCTTCATCACCGGCAGCAGGTGTAGTTTATTACTATTTAAAGACTGTTAGACGGGAGAGACGCTCAAACCGTAAGAACTCCTTCGACTGTGGAGATCTGAGTGTTGATTAGTTTTAGTTTGGAGGACTGAACTCCTCTACTCTTCAACTGCAACACCAACACGAGACCCAGCCTATATTAGTGGTGTGGATTTAGCAGATCTCCAGCAGACCTAAACTATCATTCCAGGTGAGAAGAAACTCACTATAATCACTATTACAGCACAGAGAGCACCAGAATAAAGACTAGAACCATATAACACTGATATTTATACACTTATCACTTCATAAACCTTCACAAAGATAATGTTAGTTATCTAGGAAGTTAATGCTAACAGTATTAGCATGTGTGCTAGCAGCCAGAGAGTGTTTATGTTAATATTTCTCACATTAATATGTAACAGAGTAACAGTTCAGCTCTGCTGAGGTTTGTAGACGGAGCTCTGTGTGGATCTTGTTTTTCTGAAGATTCACTGTTTCTGTTTTGGTCTCGTATGTTTACATTTTTACTGTTTACTAAAATAACAGCATCAGTTCATAATAAAGTCTGATCAGTCGACCTGACTCTGGAGTCATCTTTCCTCTGGAGTCACTCTCCTTCTAACGCCTCAGATCATTACATTGTCTGATTGGCTCATTTCTAATTTAGCATGTAGTTTATATTAAAATTGGACGCAGTTTTAAACACATTAAGAAAAGTGTTGAACTATTAGAAATATTGTGCATGTACAACTTTGGCCTCCATATTTACATGCAGACATGAAGCCACAACCTGATCAGATTTTATTTTGGCATGTGTTCTTCTCAAACTCCCAATACATCTTCAGTGGGCTCTTGGAGCTCCAAAGACTAGACTGATGCTTTCCTCCAGATGTGTTATGACAGGATATGACAGATATAGTGTTTTACTGTGGTAGTGGAATTAAGAACAAGGCCGTGCTTTCTCACAGTGTCTCTCTGTAGGCGTTGCTGGATGTGCAGCTGCAGACAGAAAGATCAGAAGAGTTTAGAGATACATGCAGGACATCAGAATAAGGTACAAACAAATCTTAATCTCTCTCACAGATGTAACTGTATTATGACCAGTGGGGCATAAAGGACCACATCAGCTTCATCAGATCACACTCACAGTAAATATCACACTAATCAAAAAAATTTTATCACCATGCAAGCTTTGTCTTTGATGTATGTAATGTTTGAGAGATGTCAGAGAGGAGTAGATTTTTCATTTGGAACACATTTGCCTTCAGCAGTAGTGTGTGCTCTGGTGTAGACTTATAGTGTAGGATCACTGATTGTACCATTGATTCTATTCTTAAGTCAGTCAAGTCAAGTCAATTTTATTTATATAGCGCTTTTTACAACGATGTTGTCTCAAAGCAGCTTTACAGAGTTTTGAAAACAGTTATAACATATATCCCCCAGTGAGCAAGCCAGAGGCAACAGTGGCAAGGAAAAACTCCCTCAACTGGAGGAAGAAACCTTGGGAGGAACCAGACTCACAAGGGGAGACCCATCCTCCTCTGGTCAAACAGTATTTACAGTTTGAACTAAATACCAAAGAAAGGAGTCTCTGTTTGAAATCTGGATAGCAAAGCTTTAGAAGCTGCACAGATAGAGGCAGTGTATGACTGAGGCAGTCTCTGGCTGAGGCAGTCTATGACAGTCTTTATGTAAAGTGGGCGTGAGCTGAAACAGTCCCATCCTATCTCAGTGCTGGTGCATCTGGATGGCACAGTGATGTAACTGAGGGTGTAGCAGTAAATGGACAGGTGAGCTGGCTGGTGATGGTGGGGTGATGGCCCGATGATCAGTCCTTCAACAGCCTTCAACAGACAGGAGGACAGTCATTTCCTCAGGAAGAGTAAAGAGAAAGAGTTAGTTGGGCTCAGGAGTAAGACTGTAGAGAATATGAATTTTCAGAATTAAGTGCATTAGATGGGAGAAGGGAGCAGCCTGAGTGTACATGATGTTCAAACCTAGCTGTGGTTAGATTAGATGGAGAAGGGAGCAGCCTGGTTGAGTATACAGTGAGTGTACATGATGTTCAAACCTAGCTGTGGTTAGATTAGTTGGGGAGGGGAGCAACCTGCATGAGCAGAGCAGGAGTACATAGTTATTAAAATAAGCTTTGCTTAGATTAGATAGACAGAAGCCTGGTTGAGTATACAGTGAGTGTAGATGGTTATTAAATCTAGCTGTGGTTAGTTCAAAAGGGGGGAGAGGACCAGTCTGGTTGAGTACAGTGAGAGTAGATGTTTATTGAGCACAACTGTGATTAGATCAGATAGAGAAGAGGAGCAGCCTGGTTAAGTATACACTGAGAGAAGATGGTGTTTAAATCTAGCTATGGTTAGAATAGATGGAGAGATGAGAACAGCCTGGTTAAGTATACACTGAGAGAAGATGGTGTTTAAATCTAGCTATGGTTAGAATAGATGGAGAGAGGAGAGAAGCCTGGTATTAACCTAGCTTTCATGGTTGAGCATGGTAGAGTATACAGTGAGAGTGGATGGTGTTAAATGTGTTTAAATGATGCTTAGATTAGATGGAGATGGGAGCAATATGGTAGAGTATAGAGCAAGGGCACATAGTTATTTAATATAGCTGTGGTTAGATAAGATGGGGAGAGGAGCAGTCTGGTTGAGTATTTAGTGATGAGATGGTGTTCAAACCTAACTGTGTTCAGATCAGATAGAGAAGATGAGCAGTTTGATTGAGTATACAGTGAGAGTAGATGGTTATTAAACCTAGCTGTGGTTAGATTAAATGTGGGAAAGGAGCAGTCTGGTTGAGTATACAGTGAGAGTAGATGGTGTTTATATCTAGCTGTGGTTAGATTAGATGGAGGAGAGGAGCAGCTGGTTGAGTATACAGTGAGAGTAGATGGTGTTTATATCTAGCTGTGGTTAGATTAGATGGAGGAGAGGAGCAGCTGGTTGAGTATACAGTGAGAGTAGATGGTGTTTATATCTAGCTGTGGTTAGATTAGATGGAGGAGAGGAGCAGCTGGTTGAGTATACAGTGAGAGTAGATGGTGTTTATATGTAGCTGTGGTTAGATTAAATGTGGGAGAGGAGCAGTCTGGTTGAGTATACAGTGAGAGTAGATGGTGTTTATATCTAGCTGTGGTTAGATTAAATGTGGGAGAGGAGCAGTCTGGTTGAGTATACAGTGGGAGTAGATGGTGTTTATATCTAGCTGTGGTTAGATTAGATGGAGGAGAGGAGCAGTCTGGTTGAGTATACAGTGAGAGTAGATGGTGTTTATATCTAGCTGTGGTTAGATTAGATGGAGGAGAGGAGCAGTCTGGTTGAGTATACAGTGAGAGTAGATGGTGTTTATATCTAGCTGTGGTTAGATTAGATGGAGGAGAGGAGCAGCTGGTTGAGTATACAGTGAGAGTAGATGGTGTTTATATCTAGCTGTGGTTAGATTAGATGGAGGAGAGGAGCAGTCTGGTTGAGTATACAGTGAGAGTAGATGGTGTTTATATCTAGCTGTGGTTAGATTAGATGTGGGAGAGGAGCAGTCTGGTTGAGTATACAGTGAGAGTAGATGGTGTTTATATCTAGCTGTGGTTAGATTAGATGTGGGAGAGGAGCAGCTGGTTGAGTATACAGTGAGAGTAGTTGATTACTAATCAAGCTGTGGTTAGATTAGATAGGGAGAGAAGAAGTTTGGTTGAGTATACCATTAGAATAGATTATGCTGTTTAATCCTAGCTGTGGTTAGATTAGATGGTAAGGGGAGCAACCTGGTTGAGTAGAGTGAGAGTAGGTAGTTATTTAACCTAGCTGTGGTTTGTTTAGATGGGGAGAGAAGCAACCAAATAGAGTAGATAGTGAGAGAAGATGGTTATTGAACCTAGCTATGCCCTTACAATAAGCCCCAACAGCGATCCTGAATGCATTTATACAGACCATGTCTGTGTTTGCAAGTTATCTTTTTCCTTCTCGCTTTTACTCTTTTTTCACTGATCTTCATCACCTGTGGTCCAGCTTCAAGAAGAACTTTGATGCCAGATGCCTAGTAATGATTTGCATTCACTCTGCAATCACCTGGAAGGTTTTGCGTAAAGGGGTAATTTAATATTATTACCATAAATCCCCATGCAAAGCAAACAAAAACAATTAAAACAAACATTAACTTATTTACTTAACATAAATAGATAGATAGATATATACATAGATAGATACTTTATTAATCCCAGAGGGAAATTCAAGGCATCCAGTAGCTGTTTCACAAGTGCACACGGCAAAACAGGACAGTCATGACAAAAAATATATAATAAAATAAAATATAATAGGTGTAGTATAATAATAACAGTATAGTAATTTATATATAGTTAACAGTATAGTATATATAACATACAGTTATACAGATACATCTGCAAAATAAATATATAATACGATACAGTCTGATAACTGGTCCAGAGGTCCGGAGTATAACAGTGTCTGATGGCTGATATAGGGGTCTGTAGTATAGCAGTGTCTTGCTGATATAGGGGTCTGGAGTATAGCAGTGTCTGATGGCTGATATAGGGGTCTGTAGTATAGCAGTGTCTTGCTGATATAGGGGTCTGGAGTATAGCAGTGTCTGATGGCTGATATAGGGGTCTGTAGTATACCAGTGTCTGGTTACTTATATAGAGGTATGTAGTATAACAGTGACTGATGGCTGATATAGGGGTCCGGAGTATAGCAGTGTCTGATGGCTGATATAGGGGTCTGTAGTATACCAGTGTCTGGTTACTTATATAGAGGTATGTAGTATAACAGTGACTGATGGCTGATATAGGGGTCCGGAGTATAGCAGTAGTATAGCAGTGTCTTGCTGATATAGGGGTCCAGAGTATAGCAGTGTCTGATGGCTGATATAGGGGTCTGTAGTATAGCAGTGTCTTGCTGATATAGGGGTCTGGAGTATAGCAGTGTCTGATGGCTGATATAGGGGTCTGTAGTATACCAGTGTCTGGTTACTTATATAGAGGTATGTAGTATAACAGTGTCTGATGGCTGATATTGGGGTCCGGAGTATAGCAGTGTCTGATGGCTGATATAGGGGTCTGTAGTATAGCAGTGTCTGATGGCTGATATAGGGGTCCGGAGTATAGCAGTGACTGATGGCTGATATAGGGGTCCGGAGTAAGGCTGGGCGATATAGGAAAAAAATCTTATCATGATAATTTTTTTTTTTTCATATCAGTCGATAGCGATATATATCATGATATAAAACAAATCACTATTTCCTTTTCACTTTAAGTGAGAAATGAAGATATCAAAATGTATTTTTTTCTTAGTTTTTTATCCTCTGATTTATTTTCATACAAATAGACAAATGTCCTATAGCACATCAAACAACTGTATTAAACACACACATGCACATATATATATATATATATATATATATATATATATATATATATATATATATATATATATATATATATATATATATATATGTAGGGCAGTATTAGTATAAACAGTATTCACACACAGATACTGTGTTAAGCACTGTGTAAAGCAGGCTGTTGCTGGCCCTTTAACTTCGGGTTGAGGAGAGGAATCTGTTTATGTTCACTCATAGCGGTGAGTCGACTCTCTGTCTGCTCAAATAGGGAGTTGGTTTAGTGATTCTGTTTTCGGTAGAAAATAAAGTTTCCCTCCTAGAGATTTTTGGTTATAAAGTCCACTTTGCCTCTGCGTTCTCACTCGACTTCCTATAATATGCATATTTATGTTTATCGATTACGAAATTACGTCGATTAGCATAACATGCGTTGATGCGTTGCAAAGGTGGCCGTGTCTACTGAAAGCATGGATTTATCCGGAGCGCAAGCTGCAGCTACAAACAATCGCTCACCTGCATCTAAAGTTGTGGGAGTATTTTACACAGAAACACAACTATGTGGTGCTCTGTCAGCTCTGCACAACACAACAGTACAGCTGCTACACACCAGCACTTGAAGCTCAAACACCCCGTAGCGCTTTATTAACACAGCAGCAGGACAGCACCTGTTTACTAGTTGTTCTTATCTTAGCAGATTATTTTAAGATTATTAACACGTGTAACATGTTACTTTTAGTAGTAATTAACGTTTTCTGTCGTAATTTTTCTTATTTCGTTCTGGCTGCTCGACTGTGACGCCTGCAGTAACTTATTACTAGCGCGTGGGTTAAGCTGCCGCTACGCCTACACTCTGGGCTGTGTGCTTCAACCAAACATGAGGTAGCTGAAACTCTAGTTCAGCCACCTGATAGGTTTGGAGCGGCGCTATTCTCATTCTCATTGGCTGTTCGTGTTGTCTCTCGAAACATGGACGGAACTTAATTCTATCGACTACGTCTTATAGTTTTATCGAGGAAATGTTATTTCGCGATAATTATCGTTATCGTTTTATCGCCCAGCCCTAGTCCGGAGTATAGCAGTGTCTGATAGCTTATATAGGGGTCCGGAGTATAGCAGTGTCTTATAGCTTATATAGGGGTCCGGAGTATAGCAGTGTCTTATAGCTTATATAGGGGTCCGGAGTGTAGCAGTGTCCGATGGCTGATATAGGGGTCCGGAGTGTAGCAGTGTCCGATGGCTGATATAGGGGTCCGTAGTGTAGCAGTGTCCGATGGCTGATATAGGGGTCCGTAGTGTAGCAGTGCCCGATGGCTGATATAGGGGTCCGTAGTATAGCAGTGCCCGATGGCTGATATAGGGGTCCGTAGTGTAGCAGTGCCCGATGGCTGATATAGGGGTCCGTAGTGTAGCAGTGTCCGATGGCTGATATAGGGGTCCGTAGTGTAGCAGTGCCCGATGGCTGATATAGGGGTATGTAGTATAACAGTGTCCGATGGCTGATTATAGGGGTCTTTAGTATAGCAGCGTCTGATGGCTGATATAGAGGTATGTAGTATAACAGTGTCTGATGGCTGATGTAGGGGTATGTGGTATAGCAGCGTCCGATGGATGATGTAGGGGTATGTGGTATAGCAGCGTCCGATGGCTGATGTAGGGGTATGTGGTATAGCAGCGTCCGATGGCTGATGTAGGGGTATGTGGTATAGCAGCGTCCGATGGCTGATGTAATGGTATGTGGTATAGCAGCGTCCGATGGCTGATTATAGGGGTCTTTAGTATAGCAGCGTCTGATGGCTGATATAAGGGGTATGTAGTATAGCAGTGTCTGATAATTGATATAGGGTTCTGTAGTATAACAGTGTCTGATGGCTGATGTAGGGGTATGTAGTATAGCAGCGTCTGGTAAACCATGTAGAGGTCTGTCGTATAGCAGCGTCCGATGGCTGATGTAGGGGTCTGTGGTATAGCAGCGTCCGATGGCTGATATAAGGGGTATGTAGTATAGCAGTGTCTGGTAACCGATGTAGAGGACTGTCGTATAGCAGCGTCCGATGGCTGATGTAGGGGTCTGTCGTATAGCAGCGTCCGGTAACTGATGTAGGGGTCTGTCGCATAGCAGCGTCCGATGGCTGATGTAGGGGTATGTAGTATAACAGCGTCCGATGGCTGATTATAGGGGTCTTTAGTATAGCAGCGTCCGATGGCTGATGTAATGGTATGTGGTATAGCAGCGTCCGATGACTGATTATAGGGGTCTTTAGTATAGCAGCGTCCGATGGCTGATATAAGGGGTATGTAGTATAGCAGCGTCTGATAATTGATATAGGGTTCTGTAGTATAACAGTGTCTGATGGCTGATGTAGGGGTCTGTCTTAAAGCAGCGTCCGGCAACTGATGTAGAGGTCTGTCATATAGCAGCGTCCGATGGCTGATATAGGGGATCCGGAGTATAGCAGCGTCTGATAATTGATATAGGGTTCTGTAGTATAACAGTGTCTGATGGCTGATATAGGGGGTCCAGAGTATGACAGTGTTACAGGATTATTTTTTACTGTTGAGTTAAACAGTCTGATGGCCTGAGGGACAAAAGGCTTTCTGAGTCTACGCAGAGAAGAGGGCGCTGGCTACCACAGACTGGTAGAACATTCTCAGGAGTTTAGTGCAGACCCTGAAGGACCCAAGCTGGAAGTAGAAGCCTGCTCTGTCCTTTCCTGTGGAGGGAGTCAGTATTCACTGACCAGTACAGCCTGTCGTCCAGATGTATACCCAGAAATGTGTAGGTCCTGACCACCTCCACATTGACCCCCTCAATAGAGACCGGCTGCAGAGAAACCGTGGGTTTCTACAACCTCTCGACAACTGTGTGAGAAGAATCTCT
The DNA here is from genome assembly GCA_021613375.1 of Megaleporinus macrocephalus. Lineage (NCBI taxonomy): Eukaryota > Metazoa > Chordata > Actinopteri > Characiformes > Anostomidae > Megaleporinus > Megaleporinus macrocephalus. Next base: position 22,408,857 of record CM038724.1, read on the forward strand.
CCATGTTTGGTTTTACACCAGCTTCACAGTCGCGCGTTATTTACTGCGGACAAAAATACAAAAACAAGAAAATGTCAGTTTTTAATGCTCTATAGATTCTGAAGAACATGTTCCATGCAAGAGCACACATATCACTGAAAAGTTGTTCATTAGTCTGGCTTTGGATCAGTGTGGATCCATATATGGACATGGATAGAGAGAGAACCGCCTTAAAACGTAGCTACAACAAGTACCTGCTAGGTAGTGACAGAGCAAAGTCTTTCCACTGCCACATTATATACCTTAACAGAGGGTAATGTAGAGCATTAGGACACACAACAGTTTACAATAATGACAAATAATGACAACCAGATTGTGTAGAGATATTAAATAAACTGTTGATAATTACTGTTTAAATCCAAAAGCAAAGATACAAATAAATCAATTAAAATGGAAACAAAGACTTAACCATAGTTAGTTAATTATCAAATTACGTAAACGAATGTTCATCACCACAGGCCAGTTTCCTGGATGACCATCAGGTTAACCGATTAGGCTCTAAGCAACATGTGAAACAGCCAATAGCAACCCTAGAAAGAGCTGATTTTTAAGAAGTGTGGATGGAGTTTTATTTATTTATTTGCTGTTACGTTTAATTGGCTGGTCAAATTGTGTTTCTACTGCAGTGAATGAAATATAATGTTATAACTTTGCTTATATTTTAGAGTCATTCCGTTACATTCTATGGGCGCACAAAATGACCCGTACCTTTCTGTGGTCTTTCCTGTAGAAGCGCTTTTATATGCTATACAAGCTGCATTTGTCTTTCAGTTTATATTAAACTGTATGAAGTCACTTTTCTCTCTGTCCACCAAATGTTTCACTCGGCACAGTGCAGTCGGACAAGCACCGGACAGAGACCCGTGATCGGTCACTCCAGAGAACACGTCTCCACTGCTCCACAGTCCAGTGCATCCAGTGCTTTGCGTTGAGCTTCATGATGTAAGGCTTGGATGCAGCTCCTGGGCCATGAAAACCCATTCCCTAAAGCTCTCTACACTCCTCTTGAGCTGATCTGAAGGCCACATGAAGTTTTCAGGTCTGTAGTGATTGATTCTGCAGAAAGTTGGCAACCTCTGCGCACTATGCTCCTCAGCATGAGTTGCTATCGTTCTGAATCGCTTCCACGTTGTTAAAACACCACTAACAGTCGAATGTGGAACATTTAGTAGAGAAGAAATTTCATGACTGGACTTGGTGCACAGATGGCGTCCTATCACGGTACCATGCTGGAGTTCACTGAGCTCCTGAGAGCGACTCATTCTTTCACTAACGTGTGTAGAAGCAGTCTAGAAACGACGATGGAGGACAAAAAAGGTATAAAGTATAAATAAGTGTACAAATTAATAATTAAATATGTAAATGAATAAGTAAATAAATGCACAAATAAATAATTAAATAAATGTATTTATTTATTTCCATATTTCTACATTGGTTAACGGGCTCCGTCGTTCCGGCTCTGCTACTACTGCCCTGGCCTTCAGCAGCTGCGCTCTGGAGCACTGATAGCTGTACAGCTACTGAAAAGCTATAAGTTGTTGATGCTCATTCATTTAGATCAGCGCTGTGTTACTTATGGAAGTGTTTTAAGAACCATTGCAAACGATTTAAGATCATTAGCGAATGGCTTTGAGAGCCATGCACCAAATGACTGCCTCTATGACTGACCCTTCCTTTCCAAACCAAACTAGAGGCAGTCAACAACTTATAGCTTTGCAGTAGCTGTACAGCTATCAGTGCTCCAGAGCGCAGCCGCTGAAGGCCAAGGCAGTTGTAGCAGAGCCGGAACGACGGAGCTCGTTAACCAATCCTGCTTTAGAGTGAGGATAGGAATATATGTGGAAATAAAGAAACAAATGTAGAAATAAATAAATGTAAAAAATAAATACAGAAAAAAATGTAGAAATATGGAAATAAATTTGTTTATTTATTTATTTTTTATACATTTATATATTTATGTATTTAATTATTTATTTATTTATACTTATGTCATTTTTTGTCCTCCATACATGACTAGGTACTGGTTTTATAAACCTGTGGCCTGGACGTGATTGAAACGCCTGAATTTAATTATTTGGATGGGTGGGTGAATACTTTTGGCTGTATATATATATATATATATATATATATATTTAAAATACTAATACTAATAAATAATTATACATAGATATTATTATAAATTATTAAAAAAATATATATATATATATTTAAAATACTAATACTAATAAATAATTATACATAGATATTATTATAAATAATAAATATATATATATATATTATTTTAAATTGTGGTGAATCCCAGTTTGGTCCCCAGGGCCCCCATGGTCCACATTTTTTCTTCATCCTTATGTGCTCTTGGGTTTGATGTACAGATTAAAATGCTGGGCTTATTGAGGAGGATGTGTCGCCCTCTGGTGGTCGCGACTGGTCTATATTTTTTACATTTCAGCAAATACGTTCTTGCTGCTTGATGACGTCCATTCCACGTGCCGACTTTTGACAGGTGGGCTCTACCTGAGAACGACAACAGCAGAGCTACTTCTGTGACTGTGAGTGATTGAATCTTTGTAAGTTTTCAGTGGCTGAGATGTTTAAACTGGTCAGTTCTGGATTAGGCTGTATTTTTAACTCTTTAGTTTCTGGTTTGCTGCAGCTCCACCTCTCCAGATACAGATCTAGTCCAGATGAAAGAGATAGAAAATCAGCTGTGAGTGAACTGAACTGAGATCTGAAAGAAAACCAGGTTAAAGTGATTAGAAGAGTGACTGCATGTGTGACTGCACGTGTACTGAACACATTCAGTTTAATACATCCAGCTTTGTAGCTGCACTCAGTGGCCATTTTATCAGAAACACCTGCTGTGCCTTGTAGATTTACTGTTGCCGAGTGTAGCTTATCTGTTACTACACTTTATCAGCCCACCATAGACCACCATGCACACAAGCTAGCGTCACTGCTGTGCTGAGAATGGACCACCATTCCATTTATGAATGGGTTACAGTGGACCAGATAAACAGTGTAGGAACAGATCAGCAGTGTACTGTAACTGTAGATGTGTAGCTGGTGTTACTAGTGAACTGTAGTGTAAACACTCAGTAGGTGTGTAACACAGACCAAATTCAGTGTATGTTGAGCTCCGTCTTTTCACATAAACATTTAGTTTGTTAAGCTGGAAGATGAGATGCTGTAAGACGGGAATTGGACTTTTAATTTATATACAAATTGTACACGACTGTGCAAAAGTCTGAGGCACCTGAGCTGATAGTTGTGTATTGTGTATGTTGACCAGTAAGAACAGCAGATCTGATTAGAACAGATGTAAATATTTATACATACAGTACAAAGTAACATGAAGATCTTATTGTGAGAGAGAAGTAGATCATATCTTGAGCTCCAGTTTGAAGAACAAAGTTAGGTTCCAGATTTCTCCTGGACGCCCCAGACATTGTATGAATGTATTCAGTTCCTTCAGCAGCAATCTTGATTTAGCTTAATGAAGTACTGAGCAGTTAAAGCAGCTATTAGATGAGAACTGTAAATAACACTGGGTTGTGTATATATGTTTTTCTTTTACAGGTCAGCCTGTTACAATTAATAACCTGATCATAATTTAGTTTCACACTAGTATTAAGCCACAGCAGGCAGAGTAAGACTTTCTTATTTGCTGCTTTAACATATTAGAGGGCCGCATGCTGTGCCACCCCTTTCATGCTGTTGCCTCTATGAGACGGTATAAATTAAATAAATATGGGGAAACGTTTGTCCATCATAATTGATATAAAGGTATTAAGACACCTGAATGTTACACCCCCAGGAGCTTTTACGATGTCATATTCTAAATCCGTAGGTGTTAATGTGAAGGCTTTCTACAAGAGTTTACATGTCAGCATTTGTCAGTTGCTGATGTTGGATGAGAGGTCTCTCTCTTCTAGTTCATCCCAAAGGTGTTGAGGTCAGGACTCTTTGCCGGCCAGTCAAGTTCTTCCATGCCAAACTGACGACCCCGCCTTTATGGAGCTGCCTTGTTCACTGGGACACAAGCTATGCTGAAGCCTTAAGAAACGGGAGACCTCATGGTCTTGAAACTAAGACTGAAGACCACCATCTCTTTGGGGAGCGCTTATGAGCATTAATGTAACGTGTTATTGAAATGAATCATATTGTACTCATTGCTACACTTAATTATCTTCTAGGTCTGAACGCTGGCTGGGTATTACTGGCTATTACACTTATATTGTATGTAACTTCTCTTCAGGTACTTGTCTTGTTCTGCTAGCTGTTTCACTTATTGCACGTGTTGTACTGCATCTAACCTTATATTTAATATATACTTATTTAATATATATATATATTCATATTTTCATATATTTCAGCACAAACTGTGTAGTTGGAGATAAGTTCACTCAGACACTGAGGATTGAGGGCATCTAGAGCTTTAAATGGATTTTATATTGAATGCAGAATTTAACTGGCAGCCAGTGTAAAGTAGATCTGACCTAACTGGAGCTTGTTTAGACTTTGCTGGAACAACCAGACGTTATTTATCTAACCTCAGTGTAAAGCTGGATGGCGTGAACTAACACAAGGCGCGCGCACGTCTGGTGCGATTGAGAAGCTACTAAGATTAAGCATTAATGTAGACTGTTTCGAGCAGCTTTCGGTCCAAGAAGAGTTGTCTATTTCTCTATTTCCTTAGGTTATAATTTATCATCTGGTTTATCTAAAATATACAACTGTGTGTACACATAGCAATGAGCATGTTATACCATGTTTCCTGATTAGAATACAGAGTGGTAGCATAAGCGGCGCTGTCCAAAGAAAAACCTGTTGCTCTAAAATGGCAACTTTGCTTTATATCAGTGGAAAGTCAGTGGAACCAAAATGTTCTGCAGCATTTCTATTGATCCATTCACAATAAAAGGCTGTTTTAAAAAACGTAATCGCTATAAAAATGGAGATCACATGTCGAGGTGAACCACTTGAAATCGACTGCTGAGTTTTTTTCGTCCGAGTCAAGGTTTATTTATGTAATGGCTTTTAGTTCGGGCAGCGCTGCCTCTACAGATTCGACACAGCTAGCACAATACATACACTTCTCTTACTGTTGTACTATCAAAACTATTACTTCTTCACGCTCTGTTGCTACAACCAATAGTAGTGAACAGCCATACTGCCCCATGTGTCCTTAGTGTTATAATATATAAAATACATGTTTGTTAAGAATGTACAAAGATAAGCTTATCAATTACCATTTCATTTCACTTTCATATTTAACAAAAGCCTTTCTCTGAAAGTTTTAGGGGGAGGCAATATCTATCTCACGACTAGTCTTCTACTTGATGGTAAAATGGGCGTGCTGTGAGGGCGGGGCAGAAGGCGTGTCCTCCGAGGTTACCATGAAGTAGAAGACTAGTCGTGAGATAGTGGAGGAAGCGCAGCCAGATATGAGAAGAATTCGGGCTCTGCCCAAATTCCTCTTAAGGGCCGGACTCTCAGTTCATTCTCTGATCTGGTTCAGTCCCTATTCTTTCTCTTCAGTCTGCTACAGACAGCAGCTCTATACTGAAGAGTATGCCGGGCTCCTCGATCACAGTCCGGCTATACTCTCCTATATGGAGGTGCTGTGGCTAGCGGGCTACAGAGAACGAAACCAAAAGGTTTGGTACGTACTGAACCGGCTCAGTGGGAAAGAACCGAATGGCTTTTGGAGAACATTTGGACTGATTCCGAATGCAGGAGGAGATCTCCTATAGTAGGTAGAGAGTACTGTCTACTGCTAGGTTGCGAAGAACAGTCCATAGTACTCTCTATCTTCTATCAAAGACCCTCCTGATACTAAAGGTAATATAGTATTACAAAGTAATTTTCATGAAGTTAGTTACTATGTTTAGTTACTTGCTAATAGTATTTAAACGTTGCTATACTTAGTTACCTTCTAATTAATAATATGATTTAATTACTATGTAATTACTATGTAATTAAGTAGTAACTATGTATAATTGCTATGTAATTAAGTAGTAACTATGTATAATTGCTATGTAATTAAGTAGTAACTATGTATAATTGCTATGTTATTAAGTAGTAAGTAGTAACTATGTATAATTGCTATGTTATTAAGTAGTAAGTAGTAACTAATAGTTAGTTACTTTCAACTAACTACTACTTAATTACATAGTAATTAAACCATATTATTAATTAGAAGGTAACTAAGTATAGCAACGTTTAAATAGTGACCATGCAAAAAAGTAACTAAACATAGTAACTTTCACAACGTTTAAATACTATTAGTACCTTCATGAAAATTACTTTCTAATACTATATTACTATAGTTACAACTGAAAGTAACTGTCTAATACTATTTTACCTTTAGCATCAGGAGGGTCTTTTATAGAAGACAGAGAGTACTATGTACTGTTCTTCGCAACCTAGCTGTAGAACAGTAGACAGTACTCTCTACCTACTATAGGAGATCTCCTCCTGCATTCGGAATGAGTCCAAATGTCCTCCAAAAGCCATTTGGTTCTTTTCCACTGAGCCGGTTCAGTACGTACCAAACCTTTTGGCTTCGTTCTCTGCAACCCGCTAGCCACAGCACCTCCATATAGGAGAGTATAGCCGGACCGTGGTCGAGGAGCCCGGCGTACTCTCCAGTATAGAGCTGCTGTCTGTAGCAGACTGAAGAGAAAGAATAGGGACTGAACCAGATCAGAGAATGAACTGAGAGTCCGGCCCTTAAGAGGAATTTGGGCAGAGCCCGAATTCTTCTCATATCTGGCTGCGCCTCCTCCACTATCTCACGACTAGTCTTCTACTTCATGGTAACCTAGGAGGACACGCCTTCTGCCCCGCCCATTTTACACACCCATCAAGTAGAAGACTAGTTCTGAGATAGTGGAGGAAGCGCAGCCAAATTCCTCTTAAAGGCCAGACTCTCAGTTCACTCTCTGATCTGGTTCAGTTCCTATTCTTTCTCTTCAGCGTGCTACAGACAGCAGCTCTATACTGGAGAGTACACCGGGCTCCTCGACCATGGTCCGGCTATACTCTCCAATATGGAGGTGCTGTGGCTAGCGGACTACAGAGAAGGAAGCTGAAGGACTTTTGGAGGAAATTTGGACTGGCTTCGAATGCAGGAGGAGACCTTCTATAGTGCTATAGTACTTAAAGAGTACTATTTATAGATAGTATATAGTGTGTGTGTGTGTGTATATATATATATATATATATATATACACACACTATATACTATCTATATACCTATATATATATATGTTAAATGTACAAAATTTATAAATGAACATTAATAAATCAGGTTATTTAATGATTCAAATTTATGTTTTTGTTTTTTAAAAGAATTACCTGATTTATGAGTTTATAATACTAAGAGTGCTATCTTTCTCAAACAGTAGCAGATCAGACTGCTTTACAGAGTATCTAAATATTAATAATAATAAAGATAAAATAAATATTACTATTAACCAGAGACCCATTCTGTGACGTAGCAGGTTCTAGATTATGTAGAGCTCTTTTAAAACAGGACTGATGACAGTGTCCCAAAACGGAGTTCATTCATAATAACCACATCAACACCTGCACTAAGTTAAACATTTAGTTGCTCTACACCAACTTTTTCTGAGAGCTTACGAAAGAAAAACGTAGATAGAAATAAACGTGGAAAGAGAAGAGTGTACAACAGTGCAGACCGCATTTAGACTCCGTCTTAAGGAATGAAGTAGGAACTGGAACATGATCACATGTGGATGCACTTCATTTGTTTACAACAGTTCCTGCTCCTCGGAACTGATGCAGCTTCACTGGTCCAATGAAGTAATGGCCACACATACATATGTCTTTACAGATCTCTCTCTCTCTCTTTCTCTCTCTCTCCCTCCCTCCCTCTCTCTCTCTCTCTCTCTCTCTCTCTCTCTCTCTCTCTCTCTCTCTCTCTCTCTCTCTCTCTCTCTCTCTCTCTCTCTCTCTAGCAG
>CM038724.1:22424380-22466880 GCA_021613375.1 Megaleporinus macrocephalus
GATGCAGTGAACATGGGACTTCACCACATCCTCCAGCACCTCGACCGTCCAAGAACATATGCTAGAGTTCTGTTCTTGGACTTCAGCTCTGCCTTTAACACGATCATCCCCGGACGGATCACAAGCTTCCTCACTGGCAGAGAGCAGCAGGTGAGGCTGGGAAAGATCACCTCAGGAACCAGGACCATCAGCACAGGTGCTCCACAAGGCTGTGTTCTCTCCCCGCTGCTCTTCTCACTCTACACAAGTGAGTGTACCTCCACAGACCCCTCAGTCAAAATCCTGAAGTTTGCAGATGATTTGACGGTCATTGGTCTCATCCAGGGCAGCGATGAGTCTGCCTACAGACGGGTTGTGGAGCATGTGGTCCTCTGGAGCAACCATAACAACCTGGAGCTGAACACAGCCAAGACAGTGGAGATGAGAGTGGACTTCAGGAGAAGCCCTCCAACCCTTCCAGCACTCACCCTCCTCAACAGCACTGTAATGGCTGTGGACTCCTACAAGTTCCTGGGCACAATAATCTCCAAGGACTTGAAACGGGACTGCAACATCAGCGCCATCATCAAGAGAGCTCAGCAGAGGCTGTACTTCCTGCGTCAGCTGAGGAAGTTCAACCTGCCCAAGGAGTTGATGGTGCAGTTCTACACCGCCACCACAGAATCTGTCCTCACCGCATCCATCACAGTGTGGGGCAGCTCAGCCACCAAACACCACACCCACAGACTGCAGCGCATCATCAGGTCTGCAGAGAGAACCATCGGCGTGAAGTTATCCTCCCTACCGGACCTGCACACGGCCAGAACCAGGAAGCGGGCAGAGAACATCGTCCGTGATCCGTCACACCCTGGACATCACCTGTTCCAGTATCTTCCCTCAGGTTGGCGTTTCAGCCAGTTGAGAAACAAGACCTCCAGACTTCAGAGAAGCTTCTTCCCACACGCCATCACACTCATGAAAAGCTGAACATCACACACTACATTCTGGATACAGTCTACTACATACACACATCCATATCCAGATGTTCTCTCACTCTTCTTCTCTGTACTGCACTTTTATTTATCTGATAGAGTCTCAGAACACTCTGTACCACCGTCTCTACCAGTGACTCTTCTGTTCTTCATATTTAAATCTATTTAATTCAGTCTGTACTGTTCTATACTGCTGCACTCAGCACTTTACTTTACTTTAAACATACAACTCTGCACATGTTACACTTACAGGTGTGTCTGTGTGTGTATGTCACTGTGTGTGTGTGTGTGTGTGTGTGTGTGTGTGTGTGTAGGTTGGGTGTGCTACTTCTGTAATGTCAGTTATCGTGCACTGGGAGCTTCTGTAACCAAACACAAATTCCTTGTATGTGTGAGCATACTTGGCAAATAAAGTCCGATTCTGATTCTGATTCTTATTTAATTTTTTATTTTAGTGCCTCATCTATCATTATTAGCAGCACCAGCTGAAGGAACAATATCTACTCCTAAATTAAATATTTGTCTACCTAATCCTACTTATTAGTTCTGGTGTCAGATTACTTTGTTTACAGATTACGACCAACCAGATGAAGTTAGAATGAGCAGAACAGCAGCGAGGGCAAGATTTGGTGAAGAAAACACTGCGTTAATACTAGCCATCGTTCTACGGTATTTCAAGTAAATAACGCTGAACACTCTGTTGACAGAAGAAAGAAAATGTATAATTCCCTGATGCAGTGCAGTGTATATATAGCATTTTTGTGTGTATAATGGGAAAAAAGTTCATATGGAAACTCAAAAAGTCACATTTCATTTGAACTTCTTATCACTCAAATCAACTCCTAATCAGCAACTGAGTGTCCTCGTGGTGGCGCTCCAGCTCTGCCAAACTGAAAATGCAATTATGATCCTGTTTGCAATCGCATTTCACTGTCACTGAGGCTGCCTGTCCATCAAATTCTGTGGGCAGGATATGAGAAGAGATTTGCCAGAGCAAAATAGACCTACAGAAGATGTGGCCCTCGGTTTTAAGTAACCTGTTTAAAAGGAAGTGCCCCCCCACCCCCCCACCCCACAGATCAGCAGGTCTGACTATTCTACTCATAGCATGTGGTGTTATTATCACAGATCTTCTACTTATTATACAGTGCTTTGAGGTAGCAGGTTGTGTAGCTGTGACGCTTCTACTTTTTTTTAATCTATTAAAAAATCTACAACACCGCCTTGAGACTGAATCCCGTATTGAAAACAACGTAGTTTTCTGATTTGCTGATATTAATGGCTCAGGATCATTTCCTCAGATACTCTGTTCTGTAAACGACGGCCTGCCTTCCACTTAAACACACATAAGAAATGTTACACAATGATTAGAATTATCTCTCAGAGCGCAGCAGCACGTTATACACATTACAGCTTAAATCACAGATCATCAGTTATTAACAGCACACACAGTCACACACACACTACAGCCATAATAAATATCATACAGTGTTTACTCTAAACACCAAAACAAGATTTAATCCACGTAGAACAGCGCTACAGAACTTACTGACCATTTCTTTTTCTGATTATTTTATTATTTAGCATTCATTTACTACTATTAGGGCAGATTAAACTTCTGGTTTAAAAAACAGGCCTCACACATTTGTTCTGATGTCTCGTATGTTAGACACATTCAGAGCTGATCAATCAGGATACAGAGATGTAGAGAAACACTGCATACATTAAAACATAGCTGCTGAGTATAGATGCTTCAAGACTGCTGTAGATATTAGAGTAACACTAGATGTTTACCTCAGACTTACTGACGTCTGAGTGGATTTTGCAGACAAAGCACACACAGCAGGGGGTCTACAATTACATTCAAACTCATCAGAGAGACACCCATAACAAACACATGAAGGTAAAACACATCAAAACGCCTGTGATTAAGCATGTACATGATGGCACATGTGCTGGCGAACGTCCCATACAGGATCACTGTGGCTGTGACGAAAGCTAACACTGTAGAACTCGGCTTCTCGGTTCTGTAGGGTATGTGGCTGATTTGGGGAGGAGCTCTACAAGTGACTATACATGATGTTAATGTTATAAAGAAAAGTAGTGGCAGAATAATCACTACGAGAAGAGATGCTTCGAAAAGCTCAAAGTTTAAGAAAAAAATAAAAGCACAAATAGAGATCATCACAGAGTAAGAAGGAAAGAAAGCATGAGCAGAGCAGTGTGGATGTCTGAACGTGAGAGCGCCCTCTAGAGCTACAACTTGTTGGAGGTGAAGTCTATAGATCAGTGATGCTGCCCATAAAGAGGTTAATATCCAGCAGGTCGTGCTCGTCTTCCAGCAGTTTTCATTCTGCAGCAGTTGTATCACTATGTATGGATTCAGGAGCAGCTCAAGCAGGTCAGAGAGAAGAAGCATGATGACCAAGGTGGAGATTCGGCCTCCACTCTTATAACGACGATACAGAACACGCAGAGCCCAGACTAGAGCTGGAAGACCCCCACACTCTGCAGCGATGAGGAAGATGGACAGTCTGATCTTACCAGCCAGATACTCTTCTTTTGTAACATACCAAGGATATGTATATTGGGAGAAGAGGATATGTGCCATTCTTTATACTCAGTTGTCGAATCAGTCGTTTCTTTTTATCCTGTGATGAAAATGTCAGATGAGGAATAATTTAATTTACAGCAACAACACTTTAAGAGATCTACTGATGAGTTCACTCGTTTAAACATAGCGTGTGTTCCACCAGCAGTTAACTGAACCGGAGATCTCGGCCCACAGCTTGAGAAACCCTGAGCTAGTTGTTTTGGAGCGGTGAAGTTAGAGTCCTAACCTTAATCCTTTCAAGCTGCTGTGGTATACGGTAAGAGGATACTGAAGAAATACTGATGAACTGAACTGAATCTGCTAGGAGGAACAGTCTCAAATTCCTCCTCATCATTGTGTAAATCTACTGAAGATCTACAGGTTATTCAATTTAAGCATTCACAACTTCTTCTAGCCTGCACTGTGGATCTTACTCAATGTGCCCAATAAAAGATATGATCAGTTCATCTGTTTGTATGGTTAGTTCAGTTGGAGTGTCTGAGCTAACTTCAAAAGGGTTCTAAATAAAATTAATACACAAATAAATAAGAAAATTTGATACAAAAGAATAATACAAATGAAATTAGTATTTCTAAGTAATAATGAGTCTTCTACAGGGAGCACACTGCACATCTAAACACAATGACTGCTTAATTACTGTGTTTAACATATCTGAGAAAATAAAACAGGAAATGTGAGCCATAAAGAGTTACACCATATCTTGTGTATTTAAAAGTGTTCGCTGTAGAAGATGTAGAGGAGGTGTTCAAACAAGAGCAATACCTAGAGAAAGTCTGATTTTAGCATCTCACCTGTATTTATATTGACAGTAAATTGAGTTTACATGAACTATCAATGGTTCTACTGCCATACGTTTTATCAAATTATATCATACAAACAGTGTGAACTACCACTCAACGTCTTTTCTAGAAAAAGAAAGTTGTACATCAATTCTCAGCAACATCCAGAAAAATCTAATGTAGTAATAATTACCAGCAAGTGCAACACAATGTATGCAGTACTGTGCAAAACTTTGACTCTTGAGGACTGAATTATATTTAAAAAGCATTTTTTCCAAACAGGAATATATATATATATATATATATATATATATATATATATATATATATATATATATATATATATATATATATATATATATATATACACACATATATATATCCGCGCTGTCCAAAGAAAAACAAGTATCTGCAAAAAAAAATTACAGCAGAGGCTTTGAAGCATTTCTATTGGTTTGTTATCATGGAAATTGTACACACTGTAAACAGTTATGACGTGTTCAAATGATGTAGAAAAATGAAAATCATGTTTTTCATTGGACAGCGACGAGATATTGCTGCTGAAGGAACTGAAGACATTCATACAATGTATTGTATTTGTCCTTAATTACATCTCTTCTAATGATATAATGTTATTGGTGAAAATAAACGCATTGCTAAGATAAAGGCCCGTAAACAATCAGCTTATGTGTCTCAGACTTTAAACCTCCTAGTAATTTGAGTTGATTCTATAAAGCGTGTGTTGACAGTCAAAAGATCATCTTTATGTATTCTTCATTTCTATTTGGATCATGCAAATAAAGTCAAACCCACACAGTCACGAGAGTATAAGAGAAAAAGTATAAAGTCTAAAAAGATCTTTGACATGTCACTTTGACCACCAACACAAAGAACGAGTGCAGCATCGTTATTTATCCTCAGTGTCTTTGCTATATCACTGCGTATCTGTCGACTAACCACATGGAGTAAGCTCTCTATCCACTGAAACTCTGAAAACTCAAATATGCACAAAGTATTAAGATGCACATTTGGACCACCCAAATAAAGTGAAGAGTGTTTCCATCCACAGTTGCATCCAAATTTCATCGTATCTGCATACACATGTCGAATCTAGAAGTCTTTTTCCAGTGTTAGTTATTTCTCATCTTCTAAAACACTGAAATGTATTATATCATGTGTTTAAGGGGAATTCCACCAATTTTTCTTATTGCGCTACTCAGTGGCTGTGATGTCATCAGGGTCATTCAGAGTGGTTTGCTGCGAGTTCATTGCAGATACTCACAGTGGTGGTGATAGAAACCAGGGGTCACTATGTCTACAACCCATATATAGCCATTTTATCTGATTTAAGTAGTGCGACTGGAATCTTCTCTTTGGGAACTATGTTGCTTCACAATGCTCGGCATGTATCCTTCCACCATAAACAGATTTCAAAAATATGTTTTGGACCTAAATCTTCACAAAAATCACATTTATTTGGATTATAATGATTCAATATGTTAGTTATATACACATACTTTCAATCCAATGGCTTGTTTGAAAAAGAATAAAAAGTTTGTCCAGGACACACTGTGAATATAAGAAAAATATGAATTTTCTGATGTTCAGTAGATACAGAACTAATTCTGTTCATTTAATGTTGATTGTCTTCAGAAATGCAACGTACAGTACAATGCAGTGTCTAAAGTATAGAAGTCTTATTGCACTTACTTGATGATCAATATATACAGTTTTGCTAGAAGTAGCTGAGAACGTATTGATGTACAGCTTTCTTGGGCTAGAAAAGATTTAGAGGTTATTGACGTTCATCGCACTGTCAGTATGATATTATTTGATAGTAAGCGATACACAAAAAAGTGTTTTGCTGGTTCAGCCTGTTCAATATGTCATATAGTAACAAATAAATTAAGTACTGTTATTCATTCTAAGTAAGTACTTTAAATGAACAAATACATACTTTTCTAAGAAGCCTAAAGAGTTTCTGTCAGTAGGATCTAAAATTACATAGTCATGATTAGTTCTTACCTCTGTCCTCAGATGTTAGTCTGAAAGAGTGAAATGTTGCTCTGAACGGAACAGAAAAGGAGAGGACCCCCCAACACACACACACAAATAAACACACACACACACACACACACACACACACACACACACACACACACACACACACACACACACACAAATAAACACACACACACATTCACAGAGATGTAACAAGTGATACGAGGAACAGGAAGAAAGCAGATATAAGTAAGTAGTTAAAATGAGCTAAATATTTTGTATAGAAGATTCTCAAAACTAATTTATTTCTAAACTTAGTCCTAATTCTTATATCTAGTTCAGTTGAAAGTGCTGTCACTGAGGAATCAGTGACTGTAAATGATTAATCAGAACTAGAAGTCCATTGCTGCTACTGGTACTGTTGTGTAATTGGGAGAGAATCTGTGTGACAACACAAATCAAAGAAAACCCTTTCACAGTTCTGTGGTCATAGTCCCTTTCACACATACTGGACCAGGAACTGATAGTTCTGTGCTGGACTGCACTGCCCTAATCTCTCGTCTGGCTATGAACCTCAATCTAATAGATAGTGTGAAAGAGTAAACCAGGAGCTGGTAAACAGCTAAAACATGGACATGTTATTGGCCATGATCCAAAATATCACCTGACTCTACAGTTCATTCATCTACTGGATCAACACCATTTCAGTGTGTACTGGGTTTCCATCCTCCAATCACACTCTGACTAATAAATTCACATGTTCATCATACATAACTGTTCATTTTCAATTCAAAGTTGCTTTAACTGTTGGATGCAGAACTGAATAATTCATACATTTGGTCAAAATAAAATCTAAAAACAATGTTTGGTCAAATAATGGAAATATTATTTTATTATCAGGTAAGTCGCTGTGTTATAATCGCTATTATAGCTATAATAATTATTTTGGTACATCTAGTTTTGGTAAATCATGTTAATACCTGGACTAGTTTTAAAGGGGGGGCAGAGGTTCACAGTACCCAAACTTAGAAACCAGATGCTAAACTTTTAGTTCACTAAAATAAACACACCACAGAAAGTTCCTGTGAATGTGATACCGTCTAAATATACATTACTTTACATTATCTTCAAGATCTTCTGACTTGTGGTCTTGTAGTCTGAGGTCTGGAAACTCGACTTACTTAAAAACAAACAGACCACTGAGAAGAAAACTCTGAGCTTAAACCACAGAAACAGTGCACGATACAGAAGCTGCAACACTTTCAGTTTCTACTTTTTTAATGTGAGAATTAGTTTTAAATTCATACCGGGCTTTCTACATCATAAACTCTCCTCCAGGTGACCTAGCTGAGGATGATTGGATCCCCGCTGGTGTCCAGATGTCTCTCTGCTACTTCAGTGATGTTCTTTGGTCAGGCTGTGGTCAGGAAGTGGACATTCAACCTCTATTGGGAAGCACTGTGCCACTCCACTTGCGTTTGCTGGCCAGACCCTCACTTGGCAAGCTTTCGTTCAGGATACAGGACCTGACTAGTTCACTACTTGTAGCATCCTTCTATTAGTACCTTTCTGTAACAGTTACAAACGGACTGACTGACTGCTGTTCACTACTGCCATCTAGTGGACTGGAAATGATTATACATTATAATATAAACAGGATCAAAGGTTACATAACTCTTACAGCAGTTGTAGAGAGACCCTCGCTGAAACGTACTACAGAAGATTATAAACTTTCTGGGGCAGAACACTCAGACTCCCTGTCCAATGTATGACTTTCCAATTCAATCCTACACATTCTGCTAAATATAGAAAAGAAGGTTGCATATAGAAGCACATCACACAACACACTCCTCATCAGGGGTGTCACTAGGGGTTGAATGATAGGCCAGCCAAAATATTCATCATGCTTTTTTGAATGAATTGTATTTAAAAAATAGCTATCTGGTCAGCAGATCTATCTCTATGTAGTTTGTAATAAGCACTAGCCTCAGCACCTCCTCCCATCAGAGTCTTCATTTACTCTCACTGTATACTCAACCAGCTGCTCCTCTCCCCATCTAATCTAACCACAGCTAGATATAAACACCATCTACTCTCACTGTATACTCAACCAGACTGCTCCTCTCCCACATCTAATCTAACCACAGCTAGATATAAACACCATCTACTCTCACTGTATACTCAACCAGACTGCTCCTCTCCCACATCTAATCTAACCACAGCTAGATATAAACACCATCTACTCTCACTGTATACTCAACCAGTCTGCTCCTCTCCTCCATCTAATCTAACCACAGCTAGGTTTAATAACCATCTACTCTCACTGTATACTCAACCAGCTGCTCCTCTCCTCCATCTAATCTAACCACAGCTAGATATAAACACCATCTACTCTCACTGTATACTCAACCAGTCTGCTCCTCTCCTCCATCTAATCTAACCACAGCTAGATATAAACACCATCTACTCTCACTGTATACTCAACCAGCTGCTCCTCTCCTCCATCTAATCTAACCACAGCTAGGTTTAATAACCATCTACTCCCACTGTATACTCAACCAGCTGCTCCTCTCCTCCATCTAATCTAACCACAGCTAGATATAAACACCATCTACTCTCATTGTATACTCAACCAGTCTGCTCCTCTCCCCATCTAATCTAACCACAGCTAGATATAAACACCATCTACTCTCATTGTATACTCAACCAGTCTGCTCCTCTCCTCCATCTAATCTAATCACAGCTAGATATAAACACCATCTACTCTCACTGTATACTCAACCAGTCTGCTCCTCTCCTCCATCTAATCTAACCACAGCTAGATATAAACACCATCTACTCCCACTGTATACTCAACCAGACTGCTCCTCTCCCCATCTAATCTAACCACAGCTAGATATAAACACCATCTACTCCCACTGTATACTCAACCAGCTGCTCCTCTCCTCCATCTAATCTAACCACAGCTAGGTTTAATAACCATCTACTCCCACTGTATACTCAACCAGCTGCTCCTCTCCTCCATCTAATCTAACCACAGCTAGATATAAACACCATCTACTCTCACTGTATACTCAACCAGACTGCTTCCCACCTAATCTATGTGGCAAGATCTACTTGAAGATATTGCAATCAATGAATCTCCATTAGAGCACTAAAACCTCAATAAGTTCCAATTCAAAACTCCATTCCTCCCTGACCGTCCTCCACAAACATGATACTTCCAAACCCAAAACGCAGATAGCACCCTTAAATAACAGGCTTTGTGTTATTTATGTGTGGATGGAGATTAAGATGTTGTGCGTTTGTACCTCATTCATTCTGATTATTTTGTTCCTGCATGTTTGTCTGAACTCCTCCGATCTTCCTGTCTTGAGCCACACGTCCAGTGATGCCTACAGAGAGACGCAGTGGGACTAAGAGCAAGGCAGTGCTGTCACACAATCACAGTAAACACTTACATATCTGTCATATCTTGTAGCTGGAGGAAAAACAACTGCTCAACTAGAAGCTCAAGTAAAGGGAACAGTTTACAAACATAGAATCTCAGAATCACTGCAGTTCTTCAACGTTCCTTCACTTTAATAAGAGTCATTTTAAAGAATGACTCCAGAGTCAGGTAGACTGATCAGACTTTATTATGAACTGATACTGTTATTGTAGTAAACAGTGAGAAAATGTAAACATTCGAGACCAAAACAGAAACAGTGAATCTTCAGCAAAACCAGATCCACCCAGAGCTCCGTCTACAAACCTCAGCAGAGCTGAACTGTTACTATGTTACATATTAATGTGAGAAATATTAACATAAACACTCTCTAGCTGCTAGCACACATGCTAATACTGTTAGCATTAGCTTCCCAGATAGCTAACATATCCTGTGTGAAGGGTTAAAGTGATAAGTGTATATATATCAGTGTTATATGGTTCTAGTCTCCATTCTGGTACTCTTTGTGCTGTAATAGTGATTATAGTATCACCTGGAACGATAGTTTAGGTCTGCTGGATCCACACTGTCTTCACTTTTCTCTCTTTGGGGAGATCAGCTGAGTGAGCTTCAGTTAAAGGAGATCTTACTGTGTGAACTGAACAGCGTCTCTCACATCTAGCAGCCTTTAATTAGTAATAGAGTTCACCTGCTGCTGGAGATGAAGAGCAACAGAGTAGAACAGCGCCATCTGCTGGTCATAAGGAGGAACAGTGTAGAAATGCAGAAACTTATACAGGAAGGATTCTGGGAGATGGTCGGGAGAGATTAGCAAAGATGTGATGCTCCGACTGACAGCTCACTGAAACTGTACAGATGATGAAAGTGGGATATTCCAGTCTTTCACTTCAACTTCACTCTGTTTACACTGACAGTCAGACGCAGGTATTCAATCATAAACACGACAGTGTATGCTGGTAAGATCCACCTAAAACTCATATTTACTGAGAGATCTACTTTAAAGACCAATATCTACTGAAAGATTTACCATAAAAGCTTATATTTACTAATAGATCCACCTTAAAACTCATATTTACTAATAGATCCACCTTAAAAGCTTATATTTACTGAGAGATCCACCTTAAAACTCATATTTACTAATAGATCCACCTTAAAAGCTCATATTTACTGAGAGATCCACCTAAAATTCCATATTTACTGAGATATCTACTTTAAAGGCCAATATCTACTGAAAGATTTACCTTAAAAGCTTATATTTACTAATAGATCCACCTTAAAAGCTCATATTTACTGATAGATCCACCTTAAAAGCTTATATTTACTAATAGATCCACCTTAAAAGCTCATATTTACTAATACATCCACCTTAAAAGCTTATATTTACTGAGAGATGCACCTAACATTCCATATTTACTGAGAGATCTACTTTAAAGGCTTTTGAAAAGCAGTGTAAACCTGAGCTTCTGCAATTTTTTGGTCTCTCTGAAACCAATAACAGAGAGCAGGGCAGGGAGTAGGAGCCACAGAGGCTCAGATGTGGGCTTTGACCATGACCTAGCTTCCCCTCAGTCCAGGGAGCAGCAGTGGTAATGAAACTGAGGATAATTTCTAGCCCATTCCTCTTACAATAATACACTGAATTCTCATTAATAAGAAGCTTAGAATACTAAACGTTTAGCTCTACTTTTAAGTTCAGAGTAGTTCAGTACTAGTGTTCTCATTCATGGTGAGAGTACTTTAATATGGTTACTTTAATATGTATTTCATAGAAAAACTAATTATATCCAAACATCTTTCAACATTTCAAAACAGTTTGTGTTTTTTGAGTGTGTAAACTGGACTTGGGACTCCACCAGGCGCTCCTTGGTCTGGAGACTGGCAACGACATCAGCCTAGGCCTCAGCCACCACCTGGCTCCACCTTGGTCCAAGGAGTGGCAGCAACAGTGTCAGGGAACGCAGAAAGGAATATTGATTGACAGAAGCAGACGGGGATTTTCACTTTGACACACAGATAGAGATGCAGACAAGGAGGCAGACTTTTTACATCCCCCAGTTCAAAAAGAAGCAGCAGAAGGAACACAGTAGAAGGAACACAAACTCCAATCTGAACCACCAACTGACTCCACCTCTATAAGAAATGAGGGCCAGGCTTGCCCTTGGTTCAGGGAGCAGCAGCGGCACTCACACTGATGGTAACTTTTAGTCTTTACTGATGCAGTAATATGCTAATTTCCAGAGTTACCATTAATGAGAAGCTTGGAGCAACCAAACTAAGCTTGATCAACCAAAAAGCTACCTCTGCTGGACATCTTGGGTTAATGTTCTAGGCAGCTTTGTTTTAACGTTTTAAAAGTAGACTAGTATGTTCGCCTACTGGAGCTTTATGTTACAACGCATTAATTTCTAACAAGACCTCTTGAAGCTCAGTACATGGGTCAAGTCAGACGTTTGGTTTTACTTTTACATCGGAGTCATGCCATTTGTGGCTGTTTCCATCATGAACAACGGCTGGGTGTACTGCAATGTTAGTTACCACCTCCAGTACTTGTACTTCATTCTCATACTGACATACATATATATATATATATATATATATATATATATATATATATATATATGTATGTCAGTATATCTAATATTTCTCATGAGGCTGTAAGTTGTTTTATCTTATTTCAAATGTAATTATTCTTAAAATAAGTGAGAATATTTTTTGGAAGATGGTGCATCAAAGGAATAAGATACTTTGGCTAGATGAAATGTATAGAAATATATATAGAGTTCCTACAACAGCCTCTATACGTTTTAAAACAAGTTTAGTGAGAAACTTACTTTAGTGAATCGACACGTTTGAGTCACTTCTTTATTTCTGCCTGTATGTGGGTTACACCTCCTCGGTCTACTGCACTGCTTCCGTGCTCACGCTGGCAGCTATCGCTCTGGACCACTACTACTCCACTTAACCCATCCATGCAGTAACACTCACACACACATACATATTTATTATGTGTATATACATATATATGGTATATATTATAATAACTGTATGTGTGTGTGTGTGTGTGTGTGTATGTGTATAAATATGACATTTGTGTCCATTTCATTGTCTGGTTCATTGCTAATGCAGTGTGTAGACGATTAACATGATGTTCACTTTTAACTCTGAGACAGTTTTAAAGTCACTGGAGTCACTGGCTCTTTTCTAACTGCGTCCGGCTGCTCTCACTGACCACCAAGGCCAGGCGCAGCTGTATCTCGAACACGCCTGTTGTTCTGTTTCTGGTCTGCAAGTGTGTTGTTTTGCTAATGTAAGCTACCTTAAGCTGAGCTGAGCTAATGCTGAAGTAGTCTATATTAAATCCAGTGAAGTGTTGGTGCGGTGAATGTTCAGTCTGTGTGAAAAACCATATATATGTTATAAACACTCCGGCAAATTCATCTTCAGCAGTTTATACCAAGTTAAAACATGTTTATGAACATGTCTTATTCATCAAGTACAGACTGACCTGACCAACACGAGCAGTGACAACAAGAACATTGTCATTTTACAGAGTGTCAGTAGAAAAAAACAGAGAACAGAAGAAAAGAAAAAATGATCGAGCGTGTAGTAAGAGAGAAGTTTGGGGTTATTTTTGTTTGTAGATGTTGATCCTGCTTTGATGTACAGCTTAATTTCTTTGTTAAATAAAAGAAAATGTGCTTTGTTTGGTGAGTTGTCATTTCTGACTATAAATATAATATTTGCTTATTGTTACTAATCTATTTTGAGAGTAATTCTTTTAGTACTGTTTCATGTTTGCCACCTAAATAAAATTCATCTCGTCCTGTAAAATATCTCTGGCTATGAAAAAAGGGGAACTTGTGTAAAGTCCAGAATAAATGAGAATCATTTTCAGGATTAGAATGACTGGAACAGACCTTTACTGTCATAACTTATTATTTCCAGTGCTTAACGGTGTAGAACGTGTAGATCTTCCACTCAGTAAGATCTTGCGACATCAGACACTAGGGGGCGCTCCCAATCAGGCCCAAAATGAATGATCCCTTTGAGCAAAATCATTGTTTATAAACACTAAAGCGTTTTATATGTGCTACTCAACTCCAGATACAGAACTTTATAACAGCACCTTGTACATTCATGCCCTCCGTGGCCATCAACTACTCCTCTTAGCCAATGAGCTGATCAGCTCACCAACCAATCAGCACGCAGTAGCTGTAGGCCTACCTACACGTTGGCCCAGATGCTCTCACCACGATTGAGAAAACTAGTACTGAACTACACAGAATTTAAAAGTAGAATTGCACAGCTGGTGAATGTGTTTAGTTTGGAAAGCTTTTGTTCTATGTTGGTGGTCCTATGATGGCCCTATCAGCAGATACCCTGCTTTAAATTACTCATAGTACATTAAGACATGCTGAAGGTTCTCAGAACATTTACTTACTATGACAAACAGATGTTCATTAAGCTTAATTTGGCGCTTATGTTCATGGTAATTCAGGAAATTAGCATATTACTGCATCAGTAAATGACTTAAGGTTACCATCAGTGTGAAAACCAGTCCTGTAACAGTAGTTGTTTGTGACGCCATCTGTATTTTAAGAAACTTGTTTTAGCACTTTTTAAATGTGATGAATAGAGCTATAAAACCTTTGTTAGTCAGTTGAGAATTGGAAAAGGCTGAAAAGTCTATCTGTAATGAAGTGGTGCATGATACTGCTTGTAGTTCTGAGAAATCTGATTGGATTAAGTTCTATTGATATATGTTTTACGCATGTTTGACTTTAAACACTGCCTAACACATTTAAAAACAAAGTAAGCTGTGGCTTCCCATAAACAATAAACAGACTGTGTCTGAAATCTTTTACACACATTGTACATACTAGATTGGACCCAGTGTGCACTGCCGGACTGGTAGTGTGTAGTATCTACGCAACTACAGAGTTTTTATGGTGTTTTCTGGAAGACTGGTTTAGTGAAAACCAATAAATGTTGTGAAATCAGATTGGTTGGGATGTAATTAGTACATTTTGTGTCATACTTAATAAAGTAATTTGCATACTGTGTGAGATGTTCTCACCATGAATGAGAAAACTAGTACTGAACTAGTCAGAATTTAAAAATAAAACTAGATGTTTGATGTAAATAGTCATATGTGTTTGTATGTTTGGGATGTTTTGTTTAAGCTGATCTTGCAAGATGGTGATCCAGTAATTAAATGCCTAGTTCTATCTTATGGATGGAGTATTAAATTGAAGTGCCCAGAGCCTCCACCCAAAGTGTCAATTATGCAGCTTCTTGGTTGATCAAGTCTAGTTGGGTTCTCCAAGCTTTTCATAGTAACTCAGGAAATTAGCATATTACTGCATCCGTCAACAACTCAAAGTTACCATCAGTGTGAGAACCAGTCCTGAAATAGTAGTTGTTCTTGTAAATTCTTGTGTCTTGTAAGTTTGTCTGTTGAAGGTTGATCCAAAGATTTTTTTTTAGTGTGAAGGCACTGCTTGCAGTTCTGTTTACTATAAGTGAGATTAACAAACAAGCTCAAATTTAACTTTGCTTGCTTTCCATCTGCTGTGTGTGGGCTCAAAAAGCATTGCTGATCTTCTATGGATCAGAAAAACCTTCAGCTCCCATGGAGAATAAAGCCACGTTGACTGTGGGTGAGGCCAGGCAGTAGCTGGTTCTCCATAATTCTTCAATATTGTACAGCTTCATTTCTTTCTTAAAAACGTGCTTTGATTGGTGAGAATTGTAATTTGCTTCTCATTAATAATCCATTTTGAGATCAAAGTGCTTCTTTTTGTATTGTTTCATGTTGAATGGTCACTTTGAGCAAAATCATTGTTTATAAACACTTCAACATTTTTATGTGCTACTCAACTCCAGATACAGAACTTTATTACAGCAACTTGAACATTCATGACCTCAGTGACTGTCAATTACTCCTCCTAGCCAATGAGCTGATCAGCTCACCAATCAATCAGCGCTCAACAGCTGTAGGCCTACCTACACGTTGGCCCAGATGCTCTCACCATGAATGAGAAAACTAGTACTGAACTATTTAGAATTTGTAAGTGGGTTTAAGCAGCCGTTAGTGATTGGTGTTTTTCTAATTTGACGTCTTATAAGAGGATGCTGCGATAAACAAATACCCTGCTTTGCATTGCTCATGATTCATTATACCATGCTGAAGGTGCCCAGAACATCTATAAGCAGATGCAGCTTCTTGGTTAATGAAGCTTAGTTTGGTGCTCCAAGCTTCTTATTTATGGTAACTCATGAAATTAGCATATTACTGCATCAGTAAACGATTAAAAGTTACCATCAGGGTGAGAGCCAGTCCTGAAATAGTAGTTGTTTGTGATTCTGAATGTATTCTAAGAATTTTGTTTGTGCAGTGTGTTTTAGTGCTTTGTCAGTATGATGGGAGGTACCAAAGGTGGTCTGTTGAGATTGGAAAAATTAGATTAGTGTAGATAACATTAGAGGCAGTCAGAGAGCTATAAGATGCAGTTTAGTGTAGATGACAGTAGAGGGAGTCAGAGAGCTGTAACATGCAGTTTACTGTAGATGACAGTAGAGGGAGTCAGAGAGCTCTAAGATGCAGTTTAGTGTAGATGACAGTAGAGGGAGTCAGAGAGCTGTAACATGCAGTTTAGTGTAGATGACAGTAGAGGGAGTCAGAGAGCTATAAGATGCAGTTTAGTGTAGATGACAGTAGAGGGAGTCAGAGAGCTCCAATATGCAGTTTAGTGTAGATGACAGTAAAGGGAGTCAGAGAGCTCTGACATGCAGTTTAGTGTAGATGACAGTAGAGGGAGTCAGAGAGCTCCAACATGCAGTTTAGTGTAGATGACAGTAGAGGGAGTCAGAGAGCTCTAAGATGCAGTTTAGTGTAGATGACAGTAGAGGGAGTCAGAGAGCTCCAATATGCAGTTTAGTGTAGATAACAGTAGAGGGAGTCAGAGAGCTCTAAGATGCAGTTTAGTGTAGATGACATTAGAGGGAGTCAGAGAGCTCCAATATGCAGTTTAGTGTAGATAACAGTAGAGGGAGTCAGAGAGCTCTAAGATGCAGTTTAGTGTAGATGACAGTAGAGGGAGTCAGAGAGCTCTAAGATGCAGTTTAGTGTAGATGACAGTAGAGGGAGTCAGAGAGCTCTAAGATGCAGTTTAGTGTAGATGACAGTAGAGGGAGTCAGAGAGCTCTAAGATGCAGTTTAGTGTAGATGACAGTAGAGGGAGTCAGAGAGCTCTAACATGCAGTTTGGTGTAGATGACAGTAGAGGGAGTCAGAGAGCTGTAACATGCAGTTTAGTGTAGATGACAGTAGAGGGAGTCAGAGAGCTGTAACATGCAGTTTAGTGTAGATGACAGTAGAGGGAGTCAGAGAGATCTGACATGCAGTTTAGTGTAGATGACAGTAGAGGGAGTCAGAGAGCTCTACATGCAGTTTAGTGTAGATGATAGTAGAGGGAGTCAGAGAGCTGTAACATGCAGTTTAGTGTAGATGACAGTAGAGGGAGTCAGAGAGATCTGATATGCAGTTTAGTGTAGATGACAGTAGAGGGAGTCAGAGAGCTCTAACATGCAGTTTAGTGTAGATGACAGTAGAGGGAGTCAGAGAGCTCTGATATGCAGTTTAGTGTAGATGACAGTAGAGGGAGTCAGAGAGCTCTAACATGCAGTTTAGTGTAGATGACAGTAGAGGGAGTCAGAGAGCTCTAACATGCAGTTTAGTGTAGATGACAGTAGAGGGAGTCAGAGAGCTGTAACATTGCAGTTTAGTGTAGATGACAGTAGAGGGAGTCAGAGAGCTCTAACATGCAGTTTAGTGTAGATGACAGTAGAGGGAGTCAGAGAGCTGTAACATTGCAGTTTAGTGTAGATGACAGTAGAGGGAGTCAGAGAGCTGTAACATGCAGTTTAGTGTAGATGACAGTAGAGGGAGTCAGAGAGCTCTGACATGCAGTTTAGTGTAGATGACAGTAGAGGGAGTCAGAGAGATCTGACATGCAGTTTAGTGTAGATGACAGTAGAGGGAGTCAGAGAGATCTGACATGCAGTTTAGTGTAGATGACAGTAGAGGGAGTCAGAGAGCTCTAACATGCAGTTTAGTGTAGATGACAGTAGAGGGAGTCAGAGAGCTATAAGATGCAGTTTAGTGTAGATGACAGTAGAGGGAGTCAGAGAGCTATAAGATGCAGTTTAGTGTAGATGACAGTAGAGGGAGTCAGAGAGCTCTAAGATGCAGTTTAGTGTAGATGACAGTAGAGGGAGTCAGAGAGCTCCAATATGCAGTTTAGTGTAGATGACAGTAGAGGGAGTCAGAGAGCTATAAGATGCAGTTTAGTGTAGATGACAGTAGAGGGAGTCAGAGAGCTATAAGATGCAGTTTAGTGTAGATGACAGTAGAGGGAGTCAGAGAGCTCCAAGATGCAGTTTAGTGTAGATGACAGTAGGGGAGTCAGAGAGCTCCAATATGCAGTTTAGTGTAGATGACAGTAGAGGGAGTCAGAGAGCTATAAGATGCAGTTTAGTGTAGATGACAGTAGAGGGAGTCAGAGAGCTATAAGATGCAGTTTAGTGTAGATGACAGTAGAGGGAGTCAGAGAGCTCTAAGATGTAGTTTAGTGTAGATAACAGTAGAGGGAGTCAGAGAGCAGTAACATGCAGTTTAGTGTAGATAACAGTAGAGGGAGTCAGAGAGCTGTAACATTGCAGTTTAGTGTAGATGACATTAGAGGGAGTCAGAGAGCTGTAACATTGCAGTTTAGTGTAGATGACAGTAGAGGGAGTCAGAGAGCTATAAGATGCAGTTTAGTGTAGATAACAGTAGAGGGAGTCAGAGAGCAGTAACATGCAGTTTAGTGTAGATGACAGTAGAGGGAGTCAGAGAGCTCTGAAATGCAGTTTAGTGTAGATGACAGTAGAGGGAGTCAGAGAGCTCTGACATGCAGTTTAGTGTAGATGACAGTAGAGGGAGTCAGAGAGCTCTAAGATGCAGTTTAGTGTAGATGACAGTAGAGGGAGTCAGAGAGCTCTGAAATGCAGTTTAGTGTAGATGACAGTAGAGGGAGTCAGAGAGCTATAAGATGTAGTTTAGTGTAGATGACAGTAGAGGGAGTCAGAGAGCTGTAACATGCAGTTTAGTGTAGATGACAGTAGAGGGAGTCAGAGAGCTGTAACGTTGCAGTTTAGTGTAGATGACAGTAGAGGGAGTCAGAGAGATCTGACATGCAGTTTTGTGTAGATGACAGTAGGGGGAGTCAGAGAGCTCCAATATGCAGTTTAGTGTAGATGACAGTAGAGGGAGTCAGAGAGATCTGACATGCAGTTTTGTGTAGATGACAGTAGGGGGAGTCACAGAGCTCCAATATGTAGTTTAGTGTAGATGACAGTAGGGGGAGTCAGAGAGCTATAAGATGCAGTTTAGTGTAGATGACAGTAGAGGGAGTCAGAGAGCTCTAAGATGTAGTTTAGTGTAGATAACAGTAGAGGGAGTCAGAGAGCAGTAACATGCAGTTTAGTGTAGATAACAGTAGAGGGAGTCAGAGAGCTGTAACATTGCAGTTTAGTGTAGATGACATTAGAGGGAGTCAGAGAGCTATAAGATGCAGTTTAGTGTAGATGACAGTAGAGGGAGTCAGAGAGCTATAAGATGCAGTTTAGTGTAGATGACAGTAGAGGGAGTCAGAGAGATCTGACATGCAGTTTAGTGTAGATGACAGTAGAGGGAGTCAGAGAGCAGTAACATGCAGTTTAGTGTAGATGACAGTAGAGGGAGTCAGAGAGATCTGACATGCAGTTTAGTGTAGATGACAGTAGAGGGAGTCAGAGAGCTGTTACATGCAGTTTAGTGTAGATAACAGTAGAGGGAGTCAGAGAGCTGTAACGTTGCAGATTAGTGTAGATGACAGTAGAGGGAGTCAGAGAGCTCTGACATGCAGTTTAGTGTAGATGACAGTAGAGGGAGTCAGAGAGCTCTGACATGCAGTTTAGTGTAGATGACAGTAGAGGGAGTCAGAGAGCTCTGACATGCAGTTTAGTGTAGATGACAGTAGAGGGAGTCAGAGAGCTCTAAGATGCAGTTTAGTGTAGATGACAGTAGAGGGAGTCAGAGAGCTCTGAAATGCAGTTTAGTGTAGATGACAGTAGAGGGAGTCAGAGAGCTATAAGATGTAGTTTAGTGTAGATGACAGTAGAGGGAGTCAGAGAGCTGTAACATGCAGTTTAGTGTAGATAACAGTAGAGGGAGTCAGAGAGCTATAAGATGTAATTTAGTGTAGATAACAGTAGAGGGAGTCAGAGAGCTCCAATATGCAGTTTAGTGTAGATAACAGTAGAGGGAGTCAGAGAGCTGTAACATGCAGTTTAGTGTAGATGACAGTAGAGGGAGTCAGAGAGCTGTAACGTTGCAGTTTAGTGTAGATGACAGTAGAGGGAGTCAGAGAGCTGTAACATGCAGTTTAGTGTGGATGACAGTAGAGGGAGTCAGAGAGCTGTAACGTTGCAGTTTAGTGTAGGTGACAGTAGAGGGAGTCAGAGAGATCTGACATGCAGTTTTGTGTAGATGACAGTAGAGGGAGTCAGAGAGCTGTAACATTGCAGTTTAGTGTAGATGACAGTAGAGGGAGTCAGAGAGCTGTAACACGCAGCTTAGTGTAGATAACAGTAGAGGGAGTCAGAGAGCTATAAGATGCAGTTTAGTGTAGATGACAGTAGAGGGAGTCAGAGAGCTGTAACACGCAGTTTAGTGTAGATGACAGTAGAGGGAGTCAGAGAGCTGTAACACGCAGCTTAGTGTAGATAACAGTAGAGGGAGTCAGAGAGCTATAAGATGCAGTTTAGTGTAGATGACAGTAGAGGGAGTCAGAGACATCTGACATGCAGTTTAGTGTAGATGACAGTAGAGGGAGTCAGAGAGCTGTAACATGCAGTTCAGTGTAGATAACAGTAGAGGGAGTCAGAGAGATCTGACATGCAGTTTAGTGTAGATGACAGTAGAGGGAGTCAGAGAGCTATAAGATGCAGTTTAGTGTAGATAACAGTAGAGGGAGTCAGAGAGATCTGACATGCAGTTTAGTGTAGATGACAGTAGAGGGAGTCAGAGAGCTATAAGATGCAGTTCAGTGTAGATAACAGTAGAGGGAGTCAGAGAGCTCCAATATGCAGTTTAGTGTAGATGACAGTAGAGGGAGTCAGAGAGCTCCAATATGCAGTGTAGTGTAGATAACAGTAGAGGGAGTCAGAGAGCTGTAACATGCAGTTTAGTGTAGATGACAGTAGAGGGAGTCAGAGAGCTATAAGATGTAGTTTAGTGTAGATAACAGTAGAGGGAGTCAAAGAGCTGTAACATGCAGTTTAGTGTAGATGACAGTAGAGGGAGTCAAAGAGCTGTAACATGCAGTTTAGTGTAGATGACAGTAGAGGGAGTCAAAGAGCTGTAACATGCAGTTTAGTGTAGATGACAGTAGAGGGAGTCAAAGAGCTGTAACATGCAGTTTAGTGTAGATGACAGTAGAGGGAGTCAGAGAGCTATAAGATGCAGTTTAGTGTAGATGACAGTAGAGGGAGTCAAAGAGCTGTAACATGCAGTTTAGTGTAGATAACAGTAGAGGGAGTCAGAGAGCTCTGACATGCAGTTTAGTGTAGATGACAGTAGAGGGAGTCAGAGAGCTCTGACATGCAGTTTAGTGTAGATGACAGTAGAGGGAGTCAGAAAGATCTTACATGCAGTTTAGTGTAGATAACAGTAGAGGGAGTCAGAGAGCTATAAGATGCAGTTTAGTGTAGATAACAGTAGAGGGAGTCAAAGAGCTCTGACATGCAGTTTAGTGTAGATGACAGTAGAGGGAGTCAGAAAGATCTTACATGCAGTTTAGTGTAGATGACATTAGAGGGAGTCAAAGAGCTGTAACATGCAGTTTAATGTAGATAACAGTAGAGGGAGTCAGAGAGCTCTAACATTGCAGTTTAGTGTAGATGACAGTAGAGGGAGTCAGAGAGCTCTAACATGCAGTTTAGTGTAGATGACAGTAGAGGGAGTCAGAGAGCTCCAATATGCAGTTTAGTGTAGATGACAGTAGAGGGAGTCAGAGAGCTGTAACATGCAGTTTAATGTAGATAACAGTAGAGGGAGTCAGAGAGCTCTAACATTGCAGTTTAGTGTAGATGACAGTAGAGGGAGTCAGAGAGCTGTAACATGCAGTTTAGTGTAGATAACAGTAGAGGGAGTCAGAGAGCTCTAACATTGCAGTTTAGTGTAGATGACAGTAGAGGGAGTCAGAGAGCTGTAACATGCAGTTTAATGTAGATAACAGTAGAGGGAGTCAGAGAGCTGTAACATGCAGTTTAGTGTAGATAACAGTAGAGGGAGTCAGAGAGCTCTAACATTGCAGTTTAGTGTAGATAACAGTAGAGGGAGTCAGAGAGCTCTAACATTGCAGTTTAGTGTAGATAACAGTAGAGGGAGTCAGAGAGCTCTAACATTGCAGTTTAGTGTAGATAACAGTAGAGGGAGTCAGAGAGCTCTAACATTGCAGTTTAGTGTAGATAACAGTAGAGGGAGTCAGAGAGCTCTAACATTGCAGTTTAGTGTAGATAACAGTAGAGGGAGTCAGAGAGCTCTAACATTGCAGTTTAGTGTAGATGACAGTAGAGGGAGTCAGAGAGCTCTAACATGCAGTTTAGTGTAGATGACAGTAGACGGAGTCAGAGAGCTATAAGATGTAGTTTAGTGTAGATAACAGTAGAGGGAGTCAGAGAGCTCCAATATGCAGTTTAGTGTAGATAACAGTAGAGGGAGTCAGAGAGCTCTAACATTGCAGTTTAGTGTAGATGACAGTAGAGGGAGTCAGAGAGCTCTAACCACCATGAGTGAGAAAACTAGTACTGAACTACTCAGAACATGAAAGTAGAGATAAGCACTGAGAAATGTAACATATATGTTTAAATAACCATTAATAACCAGACGGCTTTCTTTAGTTTCTGTTTGAAATGTTCAACACAATATTCAGTGGGCTCTTGGAGCTCCACAGACTAGACTGATGCTTTCCTCCAGATGTGTTATGACAGGATATGACAGATATAGTGTTTTACTGTGGTAGTGGAATTAAGAACAAGGCAGTGTTCTCTCACAGTGTCTTTCTGTAGGCGTTGCTGGATGTGCAGCTGCAGACGGAAAGATCAGAAAAGTGCCCAAAATAAGCACCCAAAAGTGTCAAACGATTGCAGCTACTTGATCTAGACTTGAAGTCTAGTTTGGTGCTCCAAGCTTCTCATTCATGGTAATTCATATTAATTAGCATATTACTGTCTCAGTAAACGACTAAAAGTTACCATCAGTGTGAGAACTAGTCCTGAAATAATAGTTGTTCTGGTAACTCACTACTTCTTATAAAGCTTGTCTTGTGGGGTTTACCTAATTGCTCTTTCTGCAGTTTGATTGTCAGTGTAAACAGAATGAAGTTGAAGTAAAAGACTGGAATATTATTTGAGTACAGTTTCAGTGTCTGTTAGAGTGATTTCGCATCTTTCCAGAACACTCCCAGGTCATGTAATAGTTTCTGGGTTCTGAAATAACTACACATTAATCTTGGTTTGTTTACTGGACAGTCCACAACCAAACCGATGGTTCATATGGTATCCACATAGAGTGCTAATATGTTGTTGGTTGGTTGCTATGCTATGCACGTGGTTGATAAGGTGTTGCTGGGCCGTTGCTAATGTTGTACCAGGTGGTTGCTATTGTGTTTCTTGGTGGTTCATATAACACTACAAATGATTGTTAGGATGGTAACCATAATGTCTAAGAAGGCCACCAGCAGATGGCGCAGTTCTACACGGTTCCTCTTCATCACCGGCAGCAGGTGTAGTTTATTACTAATTAAAGACTGTTAGACGGGAGAGACGCTCAAACCGTAAGAACTCCTTCGACTGTGGAGCTCTGAGTGTTGATTAGTTTTAGTTTGGAGGACTGAACTCCTCTACTCTTCAACTGCAACACCAACACGAGACTCAGCCTATATTAGTGGTGTGGATTTAGCAGATCTCCAGCAGACCTAAACTATCATTCCAGGTGAGAAGAAACTCACTATAATCACTATTACAGCACAAAGAGCACCAGAATAAAGACTAGAACCATATAACACTGATATTTATACACTTATCACTTTATAAACCTTCACAAAGATGATGTTAGTTATCTAGGAAGCTAATGCTAACAGTATTAGCATGTGTGCTAGCAGCTAGAGAGTGTTTATGTTAATATTTCTCACATTAATATGTAACAGAGTAACAGTTCAGCTCTGCTGAGGTTTGTAGACGGAGCTCTGGGTGGATCTGGTTTTGCTGAAGATTCACTGTTTCTGTTTTGGTCTCGTATGTTTACATTTTTACTGTTTACTAAAATAACAGCATCAGTTCATAATAAAGTCTGATTAGTGGACCTGACTCTGGAGTCATCTTTCCTCTGGAGTCACTCTCCTTCTAACGCCTCACATCATTACATTGTCTGATTGGCTCATTACTAATGTAGCATGTAGTTTATATTAAAATTGGATGCAGTTTTAAACACATTAAGAAAAGTGTCGAACTATTAGAAATATTGTGCATGTACAACTTTGGCCTCCATATTTACATGCAGACATGAAGCCACAACCTGATCAGATTTTATTTTGGCATGTGTTCTTCTCAAACTCCCAATACATCTTCAGTGGGCTCTTGGAGCTCCAAAGACTAGACTGATGCTTTCCTCCAGTTGTGTTATGACAGGATATGTCAGATATAGTGTTTTACTGTGGTAGTGGAATTAAGAACAAGGCCGTGCTTTCTCACAGTGTCTCTCTGTAGGCGTTGCTGGATGTGCGGCTGCAGACAGAAAGATCAGAAGAGTTTAGAGATACATGCAGGACATCAGAATAAGGTACAAACAAATCTTAATCTCTCTCACAGATGTAACTGTATTATGACCAGTGGGGCATAAAGGACCACATCAGCTTCATCAGATCACACTCGCAGTAAATATCACACTAATCAAAAAAATTTTATCACCATGCGAGCTTTGTCTTTGATGTATGTAATGTTTGAGAGATGTCAGAGAGGAGTAGATTTTTCATTTGGAACACATTTGCCTTCAGCAGTAGTGTGTGCTCTGGTGTAGACGTATAGTGTAGGATCACTGATTGTACCATTGATTCTATTCTTAAGTGCATTAGATGGGAGAA
This sequence comes from Megaleporinus macrocephalus, assembly GCA_021613375.1. Taxonomy (NCBI): domain Eukaryota; kingdom Metazoa; phylum Chordata; class Actinopteri; order Characiformes; family Anostomidae; genus Megaleporinus; species Megaleporinus macrocephalus. The sequence continues at coordinate 22,449,420 of CM038724.1, forward strand.
GGGAGCAGCCTGGTTGAGTATACAGTGAGTGTACATGATGTTCAAACCTAGCTGTGGTTAGATTAGATGGGGAGGGGAGCAGCCTGCATGAGCAGAGCAGGAGTACATAGTTATTAAAATAAGCTTTGCTTAGATTAGATAGACAGAAGCCTGGTTGAGTATACAGTGAGAGTAGATGCTTATTAAATCTAGCTGTGGTTAGTTCAAAAGGGAGAGAGGACCAGTCTGGTTGAGTACAGTGAGAGTAGATGCTTATTGAGCACAACTGTGATTAGATCAGATAGAGAAGAGGAGCAGCCTGGTTAAGTATACACTGAGAGAAGATGGTGTTTAAATCTAGCTATGGTTAGAATAGATGGAGAGAGGAGAGCAGCCTGGTTAAGTATACACTGAGAGAAGATGGTGTTTAAATCTAGCTATGGTTAGAATAGATGGAGAGAGCAGAGCAGCCTGGTTATTAACCTAGCTTTGGTTAATGAGATGGGGGAGAACAGAAGCATGGTATACAGTGAGAGTGGATGGTGTTAAATGTGTTTAAATGATGCTTAGATTAGATGGAGATGGGAGCAATATGGTAGAGTATAGAGCAAGGACACATAGTTATTTAATATAGCTGTGATTAGATAAGATGGGGAGAGGAGCAGTCTGGTTGAGTATTTAGGGATGAGATGGTGTTCAAACCTAACTGTGTTCAGATCAGATAGAGAAGATGAGCAGTCTAGTTGAGCATACAGTGAGAGTAGATGGTTATTATATCTAGCTGTGGTTAGATTAGATGGGGAAAGGAGCAGTCTGGTTGAGTATACAGTGAGAGTAGATGATGTTTAAACCTACCTGTAGTTGATTAGATGGGGAATGGAAAGGAGCAGTCTGGTTGAGTATACAGTGAGAGTAGATGATGTTTATATCTAGCTGTGGTTAGATTAGATGGAGGAGAGGAGCAGCTGGTTGAGTATACAGTGAGAGTAGATGGTGTTTATATCTAGCTGTGGTTAGATTAGATGGAGGAGAGGAGTAGACTGGTTGAGTATACAGTGAGAGTAGATGGTGTTTATATCTAGCTGAGGTTAGATTAGATGTGGGAAAGGAGCAGCTGGTTGAGTACACAGTGAGAGTTATTAAATCTAGTTGTGTTTAGATTAGATAGGGAGAGAAGAAGTTTGGTTGAGTATACCATTAGAATAGATTATGCTGTTTAATCCTAGCTGTGGTTAGACTAGGGTAAGGGGAGCAACCTGGTTGAGTAGAGTGAGAGTAGGTAGTTATTTAACCTAGCTGTGGTTTGTTTAGATGGGGAGAGAAGCAACCAAATAGAGTAGATAGTGAGAGAAGATGGTTATTAAACCTAGCTATGCCCTTACAATAAGCCCCAACAACGATCCTGAATGCATTTATACAGACCATGTCTGTGTTTGAAAGTTATCTTTTTCCTTCTCGCTTTTACTCTTTTTTCACTGAAGATCTTCATCACCTGTGGTCCAGCTTCAAGAAGAACTTTGATGGCAGATGCCTAGTAATGATTTGCATTCACTCTGCAATCACCTGGAAGGTTTTGCGTAAAGGGGTAATTTAATATTATTACCATAAATCCCCATGCAAAGCAAACAAAAACAATTAAAACAAACATTAATTTATTTACTTAACATAAATAGATAGATAGATATATACATAGATAGATACTTTATTAATCCCAGAGGGAAATTCAAGGCATCCAGTAGCTGTTTCACAAGTGCACACGGCAAAACAGGACAGTCATGACAAAAAAGTATATAGAAAATAAAATATAATAGGTGTAGTATAATAATAACAGTATAGTAATTTATATATAGTTAACAGTATAGTATATATAACATACAGTTATACAGATACATCTGCAAAATAAATATATATTACGATACAGTCTGATAACTGGTCCAGAGGTCCGGAGTATAACAGTGTCTGATGGCTGATATAGGGGTCTGTAGTATAGCAGTGTCTGGCTGATATAGGGGTCCGGGGTATAGCAGTGTCTGATGGCTGATATAGGGGTCTGTAGTATACCAGTGTCTGGTTACTTATATAGAGGTATGTAGTATAACACTGACTGATGGCTGATATAGGGGTCCGTAGTAGGGCTGGGCGATATAGGAAAAAAATCTTATCGCGCTAATTTTTTTCATATCAGTCGAAAGTGATATATATCATGATATAAAACAAATCACTATGATAGGTATGAAATGAAACGTATGAAATGAAGATATCAAAATTTATTTTCTCTTAAATAGTTTTTTATCCCTATTTATATTTATTTTCATACAAATAGACAAATGTCCTATAGCACATCAAACAACTGTATTAAACACACACATATATATATATATATATATATATATATATATATATATATATATATATATATATATATATATATATATATATACTGTGTAAAGCAGGCTGTTGCTGGCCCTTTAAATTCGGGTTGAGGAGAGGAATCTGTTTATGTTCACTCATAGCGGTGAGTCGACTCTCTGTCTGCTCAAATAGGGAGTTGGTTTAGTGATTCTGTTTTCGGTAGAAAATAAAGTTTCCCTCCTTGAGATTTTTGGTTATAAAGTCCACTTTGCCTCAGCGTTCTCACTCGACTTCCTATAATATACATATTTATGTTTATCGATTACGAAATTACGTCGATTAGCATAACATGCGTTGATGCGTTGCAAAGGTGGCCGTGTCTACTGAAAGCATGGATTTATCCGGAGCGCAAGCTGCAGCTACAAACAATCGCTCACCTGCATCTAAAGTTGTGGGAGTATTTTACACAGAAACACAACAGTGTGGTGCTCTGTCAGCTCTGCACAACACAACAGTACAGCTGCTACACACCAGCACTTGAAGCTCAAACACCCCGTAACGTCTTATAGTTTTATCGAGGAAACGTTATTTTGCGATAATTATCGTTATCGTTTTATCGCCCAGCCCTAGTCCGGAGTATAGCAGCGTCCGATAGTTGATATAGGGGTATGTAGTATAGCAGCGTCCGATGGCTGATGTAGGGGTATGTAGTATAACAGCGTCCGATGGCTGATGTAATGGTATGTAGTATAACAGCGTCCGATGGCTGATATAGGGGGTCCGGAGTATAACAGTGTTACAGGATTATTTTTTACTGTTGAGTTAAACAGTCTGATGGCCTGAGGGACAAAAGGCTTTCTGAGTCTACGCAGAGAAGAGGGCGCTGGCTACCACAGACTGGTAGAACATTCTCAGGAGTTTAGTGCAGACCCTGAAGGACCCAAGCTGGAAGTAGAAGCCTGCTCTGTCCTTTCCTGTGGAGGGAGTCAGTATTCACTGACCAGTACAGCCTGTCGTCCAGATGTATACCCAGAAATGTGTAGGTCCTGACCACCTCCACATTGACCCCCTCAATAGAGACCGGCTGCAGAGAAACCGTGGGTTTCTACAACCTCTCGACAACTGTGTGAGAAGAATCTCTCCATGTTTGGTTTTACACCAGCTTCACAGTCACGCGTTATTTACTGCGGACAAAAATACAAAAACAAGAACATGTCAGTTTTTAATGCTCTATAGATTCTGAAGAACATATTCCATGCAAGAGCACACATATCACTGAAAAGTTGTTCATTAGTCTGGCTTTGGATCAGTGTGGATCCATATATGGACATGGATAGAGAGAGAACCGCCTTAAAACGTAGCTAGAACAAGTACCTGCTAGGTAGTGACAGAGCAAAGTCTTTCCACTGCCACATTATATACCTTAACAGAGGGTAATGTAGAGCATTAGGACACACAACAGTTTACAATAATGACAAATAATGACAACCAGATTGTGTAGAGATATTAAATAAACTGTTGATAATTACTGTTCAAATCCAAAAGCAAAGATACAAATAAATCAATTAAAATGGAAACAAAGACTTAACCATAGTTAGTTAATTATCAAATTACGTAAACGAATGTTCATCACCACAGGCCAGTTTCCTGGATGACCATCAGGTTAACCAATTAGGCTCTAAGCAACATGTGAAACAGCCAATAGCAACCCTAGAAAGATCTGATTTTTAAGAAGTGTGGATGGAGTTTTATTTATTTATTTGCTGTTACGTTTAATTGGCTGGTCAAATTGTGTTTCTACTGCAGTGAATGAAATATAATGTTATAACTTTGCTTATATTTCAGAGTCATTCCGTTACATTCTATGGGCGCACAAAATGACCCGTACCTTTCTGTGGTCTTTCCTGTAGAAGCGCTTTTATATGCTATACAAGCTGCATTTGTCTTTCAGTTTATATTGAACTGTATGAAGTCACTTTTCTCTCTGTCCACCAAATGTTTCACTCGGCACAGTGCAGTCGGACAAGCACCGGACAGAGACCCGTGATCGGTCACTCCAGAGAACACGTCTCCACTGCTCCACAGTCCAGTGCATCCAGTGCTTTGCATTGAGCTTGAAAACCCACATGAAGTTTTCAGGTCTGTAGTAATTGATTCTGCAGAAAGTTGGCAACCTCGGCGCACTATGCTAAGGAATTGCTATCGTTCTGAATCGCTTCCACGTTGTTAAAACACCACTGACAGTCGACTGTGGAACATTTAGTAGAGAAGAAATTTCATGACTGGACTTGTTGCACAGGTGGCGTCCTATCACGGTACCATGCTGGAGTTCACTGAGCTCCTGAGAGCGACCCATTCTTTCACTAACGTGTGTAGAAGCAGTCCAGAAACGACGATGGAGGACAAAAAAGGTATCAGGTATAAATAAGTGTACAAATGAATGATTAAATATATAAATGAATAAGTAAATAAATGCACAAATAAATAATTAAATAAATAAATGTATTTATTTATTTCCATATTTCTACATTTAGTATTTTATTTATTTTTACATTTATTTATTTAATTATTTATTTCTACATTTCTACATTTATTTATTTCTCTATTTCTCCGTCTGTATGATAATGAGGTGGGCGGTCCTATCCTCACTCTAAAGCTGGATTGGTTAACGGGCTCCGTCGTTCCGGCTCTGCTACTACTGCCCTGGCCTTGATAGCTGTACAGCTACTGAAAATCTATAAGTTGTTGACGCTCATTCATTTAGATCAGCGCTGTGTTACTTATGGAAGTGTTTTAAGAACCATTGCAAACGATTTAAGATCATTAGCGAATGGCTTTGAGAGCCATGCACCAAATGACTGCCTCTATGACTGACCCTTCCTTTCCAAACCAAACTAGAGGCAGTCAACAACGTATAGCTTTTCAGTAGCTGTACAGCTATCAGTGCTCCAGAGCGCAGCCGCTGAAGGCCAAGGCAGTTGTAGCAGAGCCGGAACGACGGAGCTCGTTAACCAATCCTGCTTTAGAGTGAGGATAGGAATATATGTGGAAATAAAGAAACAAATGTAGAAATAAATAAATGTAAAAAATAAATACAGAAATAAATGTAGAAATATGGGAATAAATTTGTTTATTTATTTATTTTGATACATTTATATATTTATGTATTTAATTATTTATTTATTTATACTTATGTCATTTTTTGTCCTCCATACATGACTAGGTACTGGTTTTATAAACCTGTGGCCTGGACGTGATTGAAACGCCTGAATTTAATAATTTGGATAGGTGGGTGAATACTTTTGGCTATATATATATTTAAAATACTAATACTAATAAATAATTATACATAGATATTATTATAAATAATAAATATTTATATATATATATATATATATATATATATATATATATATATATATATATATATATTATTTTAAATTGTGGTGAATCCCAGTTTGGTCCCCAGGGCCCCCATGGTCCACATTTTTTCTTCATCCTTATGTGCTCTTGGGTTTGATGTACAGATTAAAATGCTGGGCTTATTGAGGAGGATGTGTCGCCCTCTGGTGGTCGCGACTGGTATATATTTTTTACATTTCAGCAAATACGTTCTTGCTGCTTGATGACGTCCATTCCACGTGCCGACTTTTGACAGGTGGGCTCTACCTGAGAACGACAACAGCAGAGCTACTTCTGTGACTGTGAGTGATTGAATCTTTGTAAGTTTTCAGTGGCTGAGATGTTTAAACTGGTCAGTTCTGGATTAGGCTGTATTTTTAACTCTTTAGTTTCTGGTTTGCTGCAGCTCCACCTCTCCAGATACAGATCTAGTCCAGATGAAAGAGAAAGAAAATCAGCTGTGAGTGAACTGAACTGAGATCTAAAAGAAAACCAGGTTAAAGTGATTAGAAGAGTGACTGCATGTGTGACTGCACGTGTACTGAACACATTCAGTTTAATACATCCAGCTTTGTAGCTGCACTCAGTGGCCACTTTATCAGAAACACCTGCTGTGCTTTGTAGATTTACTGTTGCCGAGTGTAGCTTATCTGTTACTACACTTTATCAGCCCACCATAGACCACCATGCACACAAGCTAGCGTCACTGCTGTGCTGAGAATGGACCACCATTCCATTTATGAATGGGTTACAGTGGACCAGATAAACAGTGTAGGAACAGATCAGCAGTGTACTGTAACTGTAGATGTGTAGCTGGTGTTACTAGTGAACTGTAGTGTAAACACTCAGTAGGTGTGTAACACAGACCAAACTCAGTGTATGTTGAGCTCCGTCTTTTCACATAAACATTTAGTTTGTTAAGCTGGAAGATGAGATGCTGTAAGACGGGAATTGTACAAAATGGACTTTTAATTTATATACAAATTGTACACGACTGTGCAAAAGTCTGAGGCACCTGAGCTGATAGTTTAACTTTGTGTATGTTGACCAGTAAGAACAGCAGATCTGATTAGAACAGATGTAAATATTTATACATACAGTACAAAGTAACATGAAGATCTTATTGTGAGAGAGAAGTAGATCATATCTTGAGCTGCAGTTTGAAGAACAAAGTGTAGTTCCAGATTTCTCCTGGACGCCCCAGACATTGTATGAATGTATTCAGTTCCTTCAGCAGCAACCTTGATTTATCTTAATGAAGTACTGAGCAGTTAAAGCAGCTATTAGATGAGGACTGTAAATAACACTGGGTTGTGTATATATGTTTTTCTTTTACAGGTCAGCCTGTTACAATTAATAACCTGATCATAATTTAGTTTCACACTAGTATTAAGCCACAGCAGGCCGAGTAAGACTTTCTTATTTGCTGCTTTAACATATTAGAGGGCCGCATGCTGTGCCACCCCTTTCATGCTGTTGCCTCTATGAGACGGTATAAATTAAATAAATATGGGGAAACGTTTGTCCATCATAATTGATATAAAGGTATTAAGACACCTGAATGTTACACCTCCAGGAGCTTTTACGATGTCATATTCTAAATCCGTAGGTGTTAATGTGAAGGCTTTCTACAAGAGTTTACATGTCAGCATTTGTCAGTTGCTGATGTTGGATGAGAGGTCTCTCTTCTAGTTCATCCCAAAGGTGTTGAGGTCAGGACTCTTTGCCGGCCAGTCAAGTTCTTCCATGCCAAACTGACGACCCCGCCTTTATGGAGCTGCCTTGTTTACTGGGACACAAGCTATGCTGAAGCCTTAAGAAACAGGAGACCTCATGGTCTTGAAACTAAGACTGAAGACCACCATCTCTTTGGGGAGCGCTTATGAGCATTAATGTAACGTGTTATTGAAATGAATCATATTGTACTCATTGCTACACGTAATTATCTTCTAGGTCTGAACGCTGGCTGGGTATTACTGGCTATTACACTTATATTGTATGTAACTTCTCTTCAGGTACTTGTCTTGTTCTGCTAGCTATTTCACTTATTGCACGTGTTGTACTGCATCTAACCTTATATTTAATATATACTTATTTAATATATATATATATTCATATTTTCATATATTTCAGCACAAACTGTGTAGTTGGAGATAAGTTCACTCAGACACTGAGGATTGAGGGCATCTAGAGCTTTAAATGGATTTTATATTGAATGCAGAATTTAACTGGCAGCCAGTGTAAAGTAGATCTGACCTAACTGGAGCTTGTTTAGACTTTGCTGGAACAACCAGACGTTACGATTGAGAAGCTACTAAGGTTAAGCATTAATGTAGACTGTTTCGAGCAGCTTTCGGTCCAAGAAGAGTTGTCTATTTCTCTATTTCCTTAGGTTATAATTTATCATCTGGTTTATCTAAAATATACAACTGTGTGTACACATAGCAATGAGCATGTTATACCATGTTTCCTGATTAGAATACAGAGTGGTAGCATAATCGGCGCTGTCCAAAGAAAAACCTGTTGCTCTAAAATGGCAACTTTGCTTTATATGTAAGTCAGTGGAACCAAAATGTTCTGCAGCATTTCTATTGATCCATTCACAATAAAAGGCTGTTTTAAAAAACGTAATCGCTATAAAAATGGAGATCACATGTCGAGGTGAACCACTTGAAATCGACTGCTGAGTTTTTTTCATCCGAGTCAAGGTTTATTTATGTAATGGCTTTTAGTTCGGGCAGCGCTGCCTCTACAGATTCGACACAGCTAGCACAATACATACACTTCTCTTACTGTTGTACTATCAAAACTGTTACTTCTTCACGCTCTGTTGCTACAACCAATAGTAGTGAACAGCCATACTGCCCTATGTGTCCTTAGTGTTATAATATATAAAATACATGTTTGTTAAGAATGTACAAAGATAAGCTTATCAATTACCATTTCATTTCACTTTCATATTTAACAAAAGCTTTTCTCTGAAAGTTTTAGGGGGAGGCAATATCTATCTCACGACTAGTCTTCTACTTGATGGTAAAATGGGCGTGCTGTGAGGGCGGGGCAGAAGGCGTGTCGTCCGAGGTTACCATGAAGTAGAAGACTAGTCGTGAGATAGTGGAGGAAGCGCAGCCAGATATGAGAAGAATTCGGGCTCTGCCCAAATTCCTCTTAAAGGCCGGACTCTCAGTTCATTCTCTGATCTGGTTCAGTCCCTATTCTTTCTCTTCAGTCTGCTACAGACAGCAGCTCTATACTGGAGAGTACGCCGGGCTCCTCGACCACGGTCCGGCTATACTCTCCTATATGGAGGCTGTGGCTAGCAGACTGCAGAGAATGAACCTGAATGGCTTTTGGAGGAATTGTGGACAGACTGCAAATGCAGGAGAGGGCCTCCTATAGTAGATAGTATTCTCTATCGTGTATGTAGGAGGCCTCCTCCTGCATTTGGAGCTGGTCTTCTACACAGACAGCTAGGTTGTGTAGAATAGTACATAGTACTCTATCTTCTGTACAAGGCCCTCCTGATGCGATAGGCAATACAGTATTAGAAAGTAATTTTCATGAAAGTTAGTTACTAATAGTATTTGAAAGTTACTATGTTTAGTTACCTTTTAATTAATATATGATTATAGTTACTTAACTGCATGGTAACTAACTATTTTACTAATAGTATTTAAACGTTGCAATAGTATTTAAACGTTGCTATACTTATTTACCTTGTAATTAATAATATGATTTAATTACTATGTAATTAAGTAGTAACTATGTATAATTGCTATGTAATTACTAATAAGTAGTAACTAATAGTTAGTTACTTTCAACTAACTACTACTTAATTACATAGTAAGTAAACCATATAAACATAGTAACTTTCACAATGTTTAAATACTATTAGTAACTTCATGAAAATTACTTTCTAATACTGTATTACTATAGTTACAACTGAAAGTAACTCTGATACTGTCTAATACTATTTCACCTTTAGTATCAGGAGGGTCTTTGATAGAAGATAGAGAGTACTATGGACTGTTCTTCGCAACCTAGCAGTAGACAGTACTCTCTACCTACTATAGGAGATCTCCTCCTGCATTCGGAATCAGTCCAAATGTCCTCCAAAAGCCATTCAGTTCTTTTCCACTGAGCCGGTTCAGTACGTACCAAACCTTTTGGCTTCGTTCTCTGTAGCCCGCTAGCCACAGCACCTCCATATAGGAGAGTATAGCCGGACTGTGATCGAGGAGCCCGGCGTACTCTCCAGTATAGAGCTGCTGTCTGTAGCAGACTGAAGAGAAAGAATAGGGACTGAACCAGTTCAGAGAGTGAACTGAGAGTCCGGCCCTTAAGAGGAATTTGGGCAGAGCCCGAATTCTTCTCATATCTGGCTGCGCCTCCTCCACTATCTCACGACTAGTCTTCTACTTCATGGTAACCTCGGAGGACACGCCTTCTGCCCCGCCCTCACACCACGCCCATTTTACCATCAAGTAGAAGACTAGTCGTGAGATAGTGGAGGAAGCGCAGCCAGTGCTGAGAAGAATTCGGGCTCTGCCCAAATTTCTCTTAAGGGCTGGACTTTTAGTTCATTCTCTGATCTGGTTCAGTCCCTATTCTTTCTCTTCAGTCTGCTACAGACAGCAGCTCTATACTGGAGAGTATGCCGGGCTTCTCGACTGCAGTCCAGTTATACTCTCCAATATGGAGGCACTGTGGCTAGCGGACTACAGAGAGTGAAGCTGAAAGAATTTTGCAAGAAATTTGGACTGTCTCTGAATGCAGGAGGAGACTGTATATAGTACTTAGAGAGTACTGTCTACTGTTCTACAGGTAAGAACAGTACATAGGACTCTCTATCTTCTGTACAAGACCTTTCTAATGCTAAAGGTAAAATACATTTCATAAAGTATTTAGTTATTATATATTATAGTTAGTATATAGTGTATATATATATATATAGCAGTTACTTTTAATTGATAGTATGTAATTAAGTAACTTTCTTACTAATACTATTTGAAAGTTGCTATATTACTATGTAACTATAGCAGTTACGTTAATTGATAGTTGCTTAATTACATACTAAGTATAAAGTATAGCAACTTTCAAATACCACTAGTAACTAACTTCATGATGAAAGGTACTTGTAGCTGAAAGGTACTTGTAGCAATAACTATATTAATATTACATAGAAACTATTAATTGATATAAAAATTACTAACTGCTACAGTTAGTTACTAATGACTAACTTACCTTTAGCATCAGGAAGGTGTTGTATAGAAGATAGGGAGTACTATGTACTATTCTACACAGCTAACTGTAAAATACTAGTCAGTATTTTCTACCTACTATAGAATACCTGCTCCTGCATTCAGAGCCAAAACAAACTTCTCTCAAAAGCCTTTCAGTTTTGTTCTCTGCAGTCCATTAACAACAGCACCTCTTTATCGGAGAGCATAGCCAGACCATGGTTGAGGAACCCAGCGTTCTCTCCAGTATAGAGCTGCTGTCTGTAGCAGACTGAAGAGAAAGAATAGGAACTGAACCAGATCAGAGAATGAACTGAAAGTCCGGCCCTTTAAGAGGAATTTGGGCAGAGCCCGAATTCTTCTCATATCTGGCTGTGCTTCCTCCTCTATCTCACGACTAGTCTTCTACTTCATGGTAACCTCGGAGGACACGCCTTCTGCCCCGCCCTCACACCACACCCATTTTACCATCAAGTAGAAGACTAGACTTGGAATAGATATTGGCTCATACTATTTCATTCCATTCTTATGTTCATTGTCAAAACATTTATAAATTTAAGTGTATAAAATTTATAAATGAACATTAATAAATCAGGTTATTTAATGAATCAAATTCATGTTTTTGTTTTTTAAAAGAATTACATGATTTATGAGTTTATAATACTAAGAGTGTTATCTTTTTCAAACAGTAGCAGATCAGACTGCTTTACAGAGTATCTAAATAATAATAATAATAATAAAGATAAAATAAATATTACTATTAACCAGAGACCCATTCTGTGACGTAGCAGGTTCTAGATTATACATGTGGATGCACTTCATTTGTTTACAACAGTTCCAGCTCCTCAGAACTGATGCAGCTTCACTGGTCCAATGAAGTAATGGCCACACGTCATACAGATGTCTTTACAGATCTCTCTCTCTCTCTCTCTCTCTCTCTCTCTCTCTCTCTCTCTCTCTCCGGCAGACACTGTAAAACTACAAGCAAATAAAAGAATCAGGACATTGTGCAGCTTCTGTCCTTTGACATACATAAGCATAGCACATCAAAAGCACTCAAAGGTCTAACACCATCCACATAAACATCAGCACTCGACTCAAGAAACAAAGGAAAGAGCAGGACCTTCTTCCTCTGAGCACACTTACTTAAACATACTAAAGAAAGTAACTGGATAAACTAAATAGACTCTCTATTCCTCTCATCTCTATCTCTCTCTATCTGAGAACATCTATCTATTCCTCTCAGAGAGAGCGATAGATTATTCTATCTGAGAACATATATATCTCTCTCTATTCCTCTCTGAACATCTATCAATCTCTCTTAATCCCTCTCAGGACATCCATCTATCACTTCAGAGCATCTATCTTACCTCTGTCAAGCTAGCTCTCTATCTATCCCTCTCAGGACATCTATCCATCTATCTATCCCAGGACATTTATCTAGCCATCTATCTATTCATCTCAGGACATTTATTTATCTATCTATCCATCCATCCCAGGACATCTATCTATCTATCTCAGGACATTTATTTATCTATCTATTTCTCCATCCATCCCAGGACATCTATCTAGCTATCTATCTATCTATTTACAATTCTATCTAAATATGTTTATCTACTTATCCCTCTCAGAACATCTATTCCTCTCAGAACATATCTATCTATCTATCTATCCATCTATCCCTCTCAGGACATTTATCTATCTATCTATCTATCTATCTATCCCTCTCAGGACATTTATCTATCTATCTATCTATTCCTTTCAGGACATCTATCTATCTATCTATCTATCTATCTATTCCTCTCAGGACATTTATCTATCTATCTATCTATCTATCTATCTATCTATTCCTCTCAGGACATTTATCTATCTATCTATCTATCTATTCCTTTCAGGACATCTATCTATCTATCTATCTATCTATCTATCTATCTATCTATTCCTCTCAGGACATTTATCTATCTATCTATCTATCTATCTATCTATCTATCTATCTATCTATCTCTCTCTCTCTCTCTCTATCCCAGGACATTTATCTATCTATTTATCCATCCATCCAAGCACATCTATCTAGCTATCTATCTCAGGACATCTATCTATCCATCCATCCCAGGACATCTATCTATCTATCTATCTATCTATTTCTCTTTCTCTCAAGACATCTATCTATCTATCTATCTCTCAGGACATCTATCTATCTATCTATCTCTCTCTCTCAGGACATCTATCTATCAATCTCTCTCAGGACATCTATCTATCTATCTATCTATCTATCTATCTCTCTCTCTCTCAGGACATCTATCTATCTGTCTATCTATCTCTCTCTCTCAGGACATCTATCTATCTATCTATCTCTCTCTCTCTCTCAGGACATCTATCTATCTATCTCTCTCTCAGGACATCTATCTATCTATCTATTTCTCTTTCTCTCAAGACATCTATCTATCTATCTATCTATCTATCTATCTCTCAGGACATCTATCTATCTATCTATCTATCTATCTATCTATCTATCTATCTCTCTCAGGACATCTATCTATCTATCTATCTATCTATCTATCTATCTCTCAGGACATCTATCTATCTCTCTCTCTCTCTCAGAACATCTATCTATCTATCTATCTCTCTCAGGACATCTATCTATCTATCTATCTATCTATCTATCTATCTATCTATCTATTTCTCTTTCTCTCAAGACATATATCTATCTATCTATCTCTCTCTCAGGACATCTATCTATCAATCTCTCTCAGGACATCTATCTATCTATCTATCTCTCTCTCAGGACATCTATCTATATATCTCTCTCAGGACATCTATCTATCTATCTATTTCTCTTTCTCTCAAGACATCTATCTATCTATCTATCTCTCTCAGGACATCTATCTATCTATCTATCTATCTCAGGACATCTATCTATCTATCTCTCTCTCAGGACATCTATCTATCAATCTCTCTCAGGACATCTATCTATCTATCTCTCTCTCAGGACATCTATCTATCTATCTCTCTCAGGACATCTATCTATCTATCTATCTATCTATCTATTTCTCTTTCTCTCAAGACATCTATCTATCTATCTATCTCTCTCAGGACATCTATCTATCTATCTATCTATCTCTCTCTCTCTCAGGACATCTATCTATCTATCTATCTATCTATCTATCTCTCAGGACATCTATCTATCTATCCATCTCTCTCTCAGGACATCTATCTATCTATCCATCTGACTATCTCTCTCTCTCTCTGGACATCTATCTATCTATTCCTCTCAGGACACTTATCTATCTATCTATCTATTCCTTTCAGGACATCTATCTATCTATCTATCTATCTATCTATCTATCCCTCTCAGGACATTTATCTATCTGTCTATCTATCTATCTATCTATTCCTCTCAGGACATCTATCTATCTATCTATCTATCTATCTATCTATCTATCTATCTATCTCTCTCTCTATCCCAGGACATTTATCTATCTATTTATCCATCCATCCAAGCACATCTATCTAGCTATCTATCTCAGGACATCTATCTATCATCCATCCCAGGACATCTATCTATCTATCTATCCCAGGACATCTATCTATCCATCTATCCATCCCAGGACATCTATCTATCTATCTATCATCCATCCCAGGACATCTATCTATCTATCTATCTATCTATCTATCTATCTATCTATCTATCTATCTATCTATCTATCTATCATCCATCCCAGGACATCTATCTATCCATCTATCTATCTATCTATTGATCCCAGGACATCTATCTATCTATCCATCCATCCCAGGACATCTGTCTATCTATCTATCTATCTATCTATCTATCTATCTATCTATCTATCTATCTATCATCCATCCCAGGACATATATCTATCTATCCATCCATCCCAGGACATCTATCTATCTATCTATCTATCTATCTATCTATCTATCTATCTATCTATCTATCTATCTATCTATCATCCATCCCAGGACATCTATCTATCCATCTATCTCAGGACATTTATCTATCTATCTATCCCAGGACATCTATCTACCTATCTACCTCAGGACATCTATCTATCTATCTATCTATCTATCTATCTATCTATCTATCTATCTCTCAGGACATCTATCTCTCAGGACATCTATCTATCTATCTATCTATCTATCTCTCAGGACATCTATCTATCTATCTCTCTCTCAGGACATCTATCTATCTATCTCTCTCAGGACATCTATCTATCTATCTATCTATTTCTCTCTCTCTCAAGACATCTATCTATCTATCTATCTATCTATCTCTCTCAGGACATCTATCTATCTATCTATCTATCTCTCTCTCAGGACATCTATCTATCTATCTATCTATCTATCTATCTATCTATCTATCTATCTCTCTCAGGACATCTATCTATCTATCCATCTCTCTCTCAGGACATCTATCTATCTATCCATCTGACTATCTCTCTCTCTCTCTGGACATCTATCTATCTATCTATCTATCTATCTATCTATCTATCTCTGTCTCTCAGGACAACTATCTATCAATCTCTCTCAGGACATCTATCTATCTATCTCTCTCTCTCTCAGGACATCTATCTCTCAGGACATCTATCTATCTATCTATCTCTCAGGACATCTATCTCTCAGGACATCTATCTATCTCTCTCTCTCAGGACATCTATCTATCTATCTATCTATTTCTCTTTCTCTCAAGACATCTATCTATCTATCTATCTCTCTCAGGACATCTATCTATCTATCTGTCTCTCTCTCAGGACATCTATCTATCTATCTATCTATCTATCTATCTATCTCTCAGGACATCTATCTATCTATCCATCTCTCTCTCAGGACATCTATCTATCTATCCATCTGACTATCTCTCTCTCTCTGGACATCTATATATCTATCTATCTATCTATCTATCTATCTATCTTTGTCTCGCTCAGGACATCTATCTATCTATCTCTCTCAGGACATCTATCTATCTATCTATCTATCTATCTATTTCTCTCTCAGGACAACTATCTATCAATCTCTCTCAGGACATCTATCTATCTATCTCTCTCAGGACATCTATCTATCTATCTTTCTCTCTCAGGACATCTATCTATCTATCTATCTCTCTCTCAGGACATCTATCTATATCTATCTATCTATCTATCTATTTCTCAGGACATCTATCTATCTATCTATCTTTGTCTCGCTCAGGACATCTATCTATCCAGGACATCTATCTATCTATCTATCTATCATCCATCCCAGGACATCTATCTATCCATCTATCTCAGGACATTTATCTATCTATCTATCCCAGGACATCTATCTACCTATCTACCTCAGGACATCTATCTATCTATCTATCTATCTATCTATCTATCTATCTATCTATCTATCTATCTATCTATCTCTCAGGACATCTATCTCTCAGGACATCTATCTATCTATCTATCTATCTCTCAGGACATCTATCTATCTATCTCTCTCTCAGGACATCTATCTATCAATCTCTCTCAGGACATCTATCTATCTATCTCTCTCTCAGGACATCTATCTATCTATCTCTCTCAGGACATCTATCTATCTATCTATCTATCTATTTCTCTCTCTCTCTCTCAAGACATCTATCTATCTATCTATCTATCTATCTCTCTCAGGACATCTATCTATCTATCTATCTATCTCTCTCTCAGGACATCTATCTATCTATCTATCTATCTATCTATCTATCTATCTATCTATCTATCTATCTCTCTCTCAGGACATCTATCTATCTATCCATCTCTCTCTCAGGACATCTATCTATCTATCCATCTGACTATCTCTCTCTCTCTCTCTCTGGACATCTATCTATCTATCTATCTATCTATCTATCTATCTATCTATCTCTGTCTCTCAGGACAACTATCTATCAATCTCTCTCAGGACATCTATCTATCTATCTCTCTCTCTCTCAGGACATCTATCTCTCAGGACATCTATCTATCTATCTATCTCTCAGGACATCTATCTATCTATCTCTCTCTCTCAGGACATCTATCTATCTCTCTCTCTCAGGACATCTATCTATCTATCTATTTCTCTTTCTCTCAAGACATCTATCTATCTATCTATCTCTCTCAGGACATCTATCTATCTATCTGTCTCTCTCAGGACATCTATCTATCTATCTATCTATCTATCTATCTATCTATCTATCTATCTATCTATCTCTCAGGACATCTATCTATCTATCCATCTCTCTCTCAGGACATCTATCTATCTATCCATCTGACTATCTCTCTCTCTCTGGACATCTATATATCTATCTATCTATCTATCGATCTATCTTTGTCTCGCTCAGGACATCTATCTATCTATCTATCTATCTATCTATCTATCTATCTATCTATCTATCTATCTATTTCTCTCTCAGGACATCTATCTATCTATCTCTCTCAGGACATCTATCTATCTATCTTTCTCTCTCAGGACATCTATCTATCTATCTATCTCTC